>VXBJ01001691.1:114116-220049 GCA_013400055.1 Nycticryphes semicollaris | reverse complement strand
AAAAAAAAAAAAGTAAAACATAATTTTTTTATATTTATTTAGAAGCAATGGTTTTTTCTGTCATCATTGAAGGACCCAGGAAGCTACAAGCACCTATACATATGTATAGTTATACATACAAAAACAAGTAATGAAAAATACACATAATTACATACACCAAGAAGCTCTAACTCAGAAAGCACATGGAAGGAAAATGTTACAACATATATCTTCTAAAGATATTGACACCAGTTAATTAGTCTGTTAATTTTATGTTAATCAAGCTCTAGAACTAGGAGACTATTTTCTTGCCTCCATTCGCTTGTCCAAATGAAGTTAATTTTAATAACTGACTATTTTTAAAAATAATGTTTTACATGTGCCAGTTCAGGGGTTTGAGCATCAGAACATCAGGACTTTAAAATATTTCTGAAACATTTTTGTAAATACAGTTAAAACTTTCTCTTAAAATTCCTCATGACAGAGTCATTTTATTTATCTTGTCCTGTTTGAACCTCACAGGAAAATATAACAATACAGCTTGACAAGTAGTATCATATATTACTGTATTTTTATAGGAAAAAAGAATTGTTTATATGCAAAACTATAGCAGCAGATAAAATTTGTGACGAGCAATTTATAAGAAATAAATGCAGATGCTCTTCTCTAAGACAATCACATCTGCAGAAACAGCAAAAACAATTTTATCTCATTTAAAGACAAAAAAAGCTCACAGAATCCCTTAGAACAATGGACTAGGGGACACAGCATGAGCTTTCAACTAATTCATCATCTCAATTTGCTCCCAAACCCTGCTATTTCTTCGGTATTCCCACCATGGAGAATATTTGATTAATGTTCTATTACTTGTACCAAATAAACACAACACAGACAACAATATCCTAGTTACCATCTAATGAAATGGTCTCGTGATGAGTGCTCTGGTCAGTTGCTTAAAAATGGGCAACAACACTGGAAAAGGGACAGAGGGAAATGCAAAACTGTGGTTTTGACTGTAAATTATTTTCCGTTTTTACTGAAAATATAATTTTTACATCTTGCCTACAACAATATCATCTTGTAACTTGACCAGGTATTTTTATGACACTCAAGATCAGTTACTTTAAACTCATTTTAAATAGTGTGTTACTTTTCATATGCCTGATGTAATTTGTTTCCTGCATTAATTATGCAACCAGAAAATAAAATCAAAGTTTTAGATATATCTCAATGAGTTGAGTAACTCATATGCAAAGCAGCAAGGCACATGAACCATTGTGAACACACTGAAGACACCCTTACATAAAGGAAAAGAGTTGTTTATTTTAAGGCACTACATATGAGGCAAATGTACTAGAATTATTCCTGTTTTACAAATGGAAAAAACTAAGCACCGAAAAATTAAGTGGAAAAAATTAAAGGTCACACAAGTGCACACTAGAAACTGAGTACCATATTGCTATTTTTCCAGAAACCCTTTCCCTATCAAAATAGTACTGCCAGTTTGCTGCATGGTGTTTTGTAACTTTACTGTGCACGTGTACACGCACACACTTGTCCTCTCCCCACCCTATCCCCCCAACCCCCCCGTTTCCACACGCAGAACACAGACGTCTGTGAACACATAAGCTTGCACTGAAGCTCACAAAGAGCCACAGAGAAAGTCTGCAGAAGCCCAAAACAGGTTATTCTAGCTGCCCACTCTCCCCACACTGGGTGTTAAATATCACAGTGACTGCAGGAACTTACTAGGGAAAAAAAAAAGAATCCTAAGCAGATCTTCGCTGAAGATTGATTTACTGTCAAATATGCACAGACAAACTAGAAAGTGCTTTCTGCAACAAATAGATCAAATCCAAGTTTCATTGTTGTAAATACTCTATTTTGCAAAATGGACTATTTGTATACGTTAAACTAATAGAATTATTTTATTCTACTGGTAAATATGATTCACATACCAATTCTAAAGAAGCATGTACAATTATGGTATTACACAACACATTCAGCAGAACTGTACTTACAAAAAAATCTATCACTTTTAAACAAATTAATGCTCATAATACTAAGCCTACACAAAACCAGCCAAGTCTCTGTCATGTTCCTTAAACTACTGTTTTCTAGATTTTACACTGTAATAAAATATTTAACTTTACAGTTCTAATGCCTCACTGGAAGTGCAGGCATTCTTTACACAATAAGTTCCTGAATTAATGGATCCAGACCTTTCTGGTCTCAAGCCCAAAGGAATTGGCCCTCCCTTCCAACCCCATTGTGAAAAAAAGACTTCAAAATCTTTTGAACATTTGCTCTTCAGAGAGCTGTTAGAAACGTGCTGTACTTTTGCATGTGGATCATCATCCAGCTAAATTCTCATTTAATGCCTAAGACCATTGTTTCCAAGCACCTGGCATTTAACCAACCTTTTCAACTATTTTGGTGAACAGGCTTTGTGGTCAATAAGTTTCTTTTACCTATTATAAAAGTTTGGTGACCTTTTCCTTGATTATCCTCCTGCACTTTAGGCATAAGTAGTGGGAAGGAGCAGTTCACTGGACACCTTTGTCAAAAACCCCTCTACATTCAGATGTGTGATAAAACCAGCTGAAGAAGTGCCATTTCAGCATTCTCAGTCCTGTACTTCCATACGCTGAGGGTTGATGCTTCCACAGCTCTTCCTGCTAACATGAAAGGTCCCAATGTGCTCTTGCAAACTACCCATAGGTTCCTCTTTCCTCACACATATCTCATGAGATGCAACAAGTCATACTCTACCTTCACCACACACCCTCACAGGTGGGGCAGCTCTTAAGTGTTACTGCTACTGCCACTAAAAACTGGCACAAACCACAGGGAGGGGACAATTCAATCCATTGGTAGAAGAGCACCTTGAGATAAGGACTGCAGTACAACAAATCAAAACATTTAAGCTTCTTCATCTTGTTCATTTCTCAGAGATTAAGAGAATTAGTGGTGGAAGAAGGGAAACAGAGGATTTAAGTGTGCAGACTTTGAAAAGGATCAAGTGAGGAAAAATCTGGTCAGGTAGCCAATTGGGCATGGGATAAGAGGATAGAAACTATCATCTAAAGTGAATGGGACAGGCGGAGCAGGCACTACCCAACAAAAGGGCAACAGAGAGTGGACCCTCAGGGTGTGATGCAAAATGAGTTACTTCAGCTTTTTGCTCCTTGAATATTCCTTAGTCCTGATTTGCAAAACGTTGGTTTGGTTTTTTTTTTCCCTTATAGCTGCAAATAAAGGAAGAGATTAACTTTGTATGTTACAAGGCTACATAAAACAGGTCTGAAAAATCATGACTCAGATTGCGCTGCCCGAATCAGCTGATGTTTATGTTCACTATTCCTCAACTCCACCTGCATGAATGAGGATAAACACCATCCTGTCATTTCCCAGCACAGACAGTGTGAGCAGAAGTTCGTTTGTGAACTTCACACATACAGGTGTGCTGTCACAGAAAGGAAATAATACTGCAGAGAGTCCGAGTACAGTGTATAAAAACTAGGGCCATGTACTGAATCATGCAGGGAAGCAAAACTCTCAACAGCTACTCCTGAAGCTGATGCCACACTTTTTGCATACTGAAAGATGCAGAGACCTTAAAAACAGAAGTAGTGTGATCTCATAATTAGAAATAATGCATGTATACACACAAACCAAGAAAAACATGTACGAAGTATCTAAATTCTGGTGTTTCCAAACTCATGACTAGTTTTGTAATGTAAGTTATGTTTCAGGTTTTCTGTATTTTTAGAAATAAAGATGAGATTGAATTGACTTATCCTGGAAGGATAACACTTCTCGCCCTTGCAGACTTCATTAGTTGTGGCTGGACTTCACACAGTATGACAAGTTGTGTCCAGCAAATAAGACTTGTTATTTTTTTCCAGGTATAATAATAGCTTACTTCAAACAAAAAAAGCCACTGTTATTAAAATGATTTACAGGACAAGAGATATGCTTGCATTGACTTGTATTGGAACAAGATTATTGCTGCTGAGATTATAATTAAAGCTTTCAAAGCTGACATGGGAGAAAGAGGGATTCTAAGCAGTTGTCATTTTAGGAAAATAATGATAGGATTGTCATATTTAAATAAAACACTCTTAAATACGACAGAGATTTCCAAGAACGGTGCATTTGTGTGTTAGACTTTAAAGTATTGCCTGTAAAGATATCATGTGAAGTAGAAATAATCATGGCAAGAAAGGAAAACAAGTTGAAAACAAGCTCAGACATGCTGAAGTGGATTGCAGCTAGCCTGGAGGGAAGGCATTTTGGGGACGTGGCACGTGCTTTTCCAACATGTGCTGTCTATGGCTGCAAAACTAACAAAGCAAGGGAGCGTTGATATCTGACAGCAAGCTTGCTGTTCTTGACATGCTTTGCAGAAAGCAACTGCTTTTTAGAGGAAAAAAAAATGAGAGAGAGAGATAGAAAATACAACAATTTTACTTTGGACCTTTTTTAAAAAATGTTGTCATTGGTGTTACTTGGAAGAACAGAAACAAAGGGATAAGAGGGAGGTGGAGGAAACAGGAAAACATATACTGTGGATTTATTAATGATGGGAAACGCTGTGTGGGGACAAATTCCAAGGGCATCTTATAACAGCATTCAGGTTAAAGTCTAGAGGAAAAGCTGTGGATATGGATATTACCCAAGAAGTGAACAGAGGAAAAGAGGAGATGATGTGCTTTTTTTTTTTTTCTTTTTTAAATCTGCCATACCTCTTATGCCTTTTAAACTGAACATGCCATGCCTTTTAAATTAAGCAAGTGAATCTTGTAAATCATGTTCTCTTCAGCCTCCTCCTCTCCATGATGCAATGTCCCATCCTTTTCAGATTGCTCCAACTAGGCAGCTCCTTTACCATCTTGATAGTTTCTGCCACACTTCTGTATTCTAAGTTAATGTTTATATTTTAAGAACTGAAATAATAACAAGCTAGGAAAAGTAGTGGAAACGCTAAAACAATCAGACTAGCGCAATAGCCTGTATTATCTGTAACACACAACTGAAACCCCACACTCGTAACCCTTCACATCTTCCCCACAACCACATAAGAAGGTTCTGAACAATACGAACATCAATATAAATCCTGCTTTGAGGTCAAAGGCCAAATATATTTGGAAGGATCGCACCAGAAGCTGTCTCTGGAAGCAGCAGAGGGGTAACAGAGGTGCTTTCATGTTGTTGAACCTGTTCAAGTGAATAATGAACTTCTTTATGAGCGTACTAAAAGTACGTATTTCATTAAGTACAGTCTGAAATAGTGTTAAGTTGCTGCCAGCTCGCCCCAGCATCCCACCAAATACCTATGGCTACCAGGTAATACTGAAAACAGGATGTTCTCTTACACAGCATTTCCACATTTTTACAAAGTGCATTCTTGAAGTAACTGTGTAAGATTATGGCGTTTTATTAATGCCCAAATTATCTCTTTCTCTCTTCCCCCACAACAATGCATACAGTATCAGCATCCTGAACAATTTTTCTGTTGAAATACCTAAGTCCCCAAAAGTGGCACCTTCACATTTGAATTTATCTTTGATTCTTCTGCCAGTGAGATATGGTTTCTGTTTGTTCAGAACAGAACACCACACACTGCCTGGATACGAGCTGCTGCTTAAGATAAGCTGACTGTAATTTCAGTATGCAGCGGTATATTTCTTCCCCTAGAATAACCTGACTTTACAGCAGCTGGATGTATGCCAGTTTCTAATTGTTTGTCTTTAGACTGCTGGCTTTCTTCTAATTGTTCTCATCCTGGGATACTTGGCTCATCTACTCCTCATTTTGTGCTAAATATTCCTTCTAAAGTCTTTATAAGCTTTCTTGCCTTCTTGTACAACTAGTATTTTCACTATGAAAGTCTTTGATTACTCTAAGCCTGGCAGTCAAAACCTTTCCTAGTTTTAAAAGCCCATGCTATCTCATTTTCCTTCCTTTTAGCCAATAGGCATTTCAGTGGCTTCTTGGCATTTGAAACCTGCAGTCCTTTCTCATCTAACATGTTCCTAGGACATTTTACAGTGTGTTTACAAGGAATCCGGAAAGCCTTGCTTTTCCTGCAATATCTCTTGTCCCCTTTGATACTGCATTCTAGTAAATGAAGACATCTTCCTGGCACTTAGATTATAAATAGTCTGTCCATAAGCACCGTTTTGTCTCTGCCTTTCAGATCTGGTTGGGTAAAGACATTTTCTTTCCATTCCTTTCTTTATGTGTACGAAGCTCCATATATAGAAAGGTCAGGGGACAATGGGCATTATTGTTCACATACACCACTATTAAAGGAATTATATACTATTTGCGTCTAATTTGCAAATACTTTGCTAACTCTCATCTTTTTGGGGCAGGAACACCTTTTATTCTGGGTCTATGTTGTAATTAGTATAATAGCACTCCTGATTTCCAGGCTGGGTCCTTGGGAGATAACGTAGAAGGAACATTTACTATTATTAAGGATGTGAAAAGGATCAAGCTTTTTTTAAAGCACTACTAGCCTGTTGTGCTAGTTAAGAGTTTGTCATCACGTTCACCCTGTCCACTACACAAACAACAAAACAGACATCCCAAGAGGTCAATTACAGGCAGGACTATGGCTAGCTATATTGAAGGCTAGTATTATTGAAGGAATCAAAGCTACCTGGTGTTCTAACTGATTAGATAACTCTTCTTGACGAGAACTGCAACTGGTATTTTACACACTTTGAAATGTAAAAACTTTGTATATAAATTTTAAACCATCTCTCAGGCTTCTAGAGTAAGTACGTATCTGCTAAAGAAATTAACAGTCTTTATTCATACTTTAAACCCCAACGATTTATTAATTTATATATTAATTTATGCTAAAAATAGCTCCTTATTATGCTTCATGCATAATAAGAGAGAATCTGTCTCAAAAAGGTTACAATTTAATGAGTACATTTTTAAAAAACATGGGAGGGAAGTGAAACAATTATTCTGTCCTAGTATATGGAGAAACTGAGACACAGAGGCTTAGATTCTGCCTAATTAGCAATCCTGCTGCTTTAGGCTCACTCCATCATCCATGGAGAAATTGGCACTTCTTCCACTGCCTCATTTCAGAGCCAAAGTGAAATCTGAGTTCCTGGGATTTCTACTGACTTACAGTTTCACTATTGCTAAAATAGAGGAAATGAGGCAGGAAGAGGCAAAAATCTTTTCAATGTCAAAGATGGTCACTGGAAGACCGGAAACTTGACCTCATGCCTGGTAAGATTCAGTGCAGCTTCTAATCGTATTTTACACCTTGATTTAAATCCCACTGAATCAAATGGTCAGACTATAGTGGGCAAAAATGATGGAATCTTCTAAAAAACACAAAGCCACACAGTTACTCATTTCATGTGATGAATCCAACTATAAGAAATAGTGTCTTTAAATATCTTAAGATTTAATAGTAGTACAGTAGTAACTAATAACCAGCTTCCAGAATTATCATTCTAGAAATACGGTTACTTTTTAGAACATTTCTGCCTAGTGAAGAAATCTTAACTGAGGGGGGGGAAACCATACGTGTATTTATAGCTCTCAAGGTATAACTTTTTATAAAATATACCCCACTTTTTTTTTTTGTTAAACTAAACAAATGAGAGCACAGCATGGACAATAAAAGCCACATTAGACTGTTGTACAGACTGAAATAGAGTCAAATGGCACTTCCTATACTGTATTTCAAAGCAAAAACTCACACCAACATGTAAAATTTCTGTATAGTGATTATGAACTACAACAGTGAAAGCATGTATTCATGTGAAAAATGAAGCAACTTCATCCCATATTTAGGCTCCTAAAAGTACTGAGAAAAATCTAAAAAGGACTCAGTTACTGTAACTCCCACATTTTTGTTAGAATCAGAGGTAGATGAGAAGGTGTGGCATTATTGAACTGTCTTAGAAAAGCAATGTAACTGAGTTCACACCAACTTCAAGGGGTTTTCTAAGTTTTGTGATTTGAAAATAAACTTAAAGCACTTCCTCTAGGCAACGTTAAAATGGAATTAAACATCATTACAGAGATTTTGACACTTTGCCCCCCAATGATCCAAATTACAGAAACAGGACTGTTTACATAATGATGTAGTTACATGCAGTCATGAACAGTTTAATTACTGTATGGCTGAGTAAGCTTTTTTTAAAAAATTGAGGGCACTGTTGGAATTTTCTTACTTCTATACCTGACTGATTTTAAGTATATCAATACCTCAGTCCTAGATTACAATGTCAGCCTACAGAAATGAATTGTCTTCTGAAACAGCACAACACAACCAGAAAGCACATACACGTCAAACGATACTTAACATTTCTTTTTCTTCTCAGAAAAAGTGGTTAGAAAGTACTACAAAAGGTCTTCATATAGAAATTAATATGCACCAAAGTAATTCTGAAGTTGTTGTTGGATAATCAGCTGCATCTTCAGTGTCTAAAGTCTTCTTAAAGCCTCTCCGTTCCCCTGAGGACTGCATTATACTGCAAAGAAACCCATTTTGGGATACACTGATGCAATGCTGCTTGTTGAATAAATAAACTGTGAAATCATTTGCATTAAAGAAAAACGTGCATGAGTTAATGGAGGGCTCCACACAACACCCTCTGTGGAGGTTCTGCTGGCAAGCCAGGGGTTGTTTCAAGTGCACATTTGGAAAAGACGGCAATTTGGATGGCACTGTTAAGAGTCAGGCAATAAGTTTTCCCTAGATTTTTTCCTGCATTTCAGTAGTCACATTTGATCTATAAACGAACTTGACAATTTTTATGTTTTTTTAAACCTTCTCATTAGTGCTTCCACTGGATTAGCCAAGCCCAGTGAGAAAAACATTTCCTAAAATTGCCTAAGGTACATGAGACAGAAAGGAATGAACTGTATGACATCGCAAAGCTGAGAGGGAGCACTAAACTGGTTGCCCTTCATTATGAGGAAAAGCCAGTGGGGTTTGTGGAGGGGAAACCAAAAGCAGGTCCTCAATTTTCCATTAAAAAGAAAGCAGACACATATGTGTGTTAATACATTCGTACTTTCATGCTCTGAACTAACAAAACATCATAAAAAGTCTTGTTTCTCCTAAACACTTTGCATCACTGCAAGCTACAATTAAATTAACTCTCCATTATGCATAACCCATTAATTGATTAGAATTCACAGGCATGTGTCATACACAAAAAATAAATCCTTGCTCATCCAACCACCCGAAAATCTCACGTAAACACGTTAAGTACAACCATACTGGGGATTCTGCGTTTCCACCTACAAATTAATTTAAAACCTACTCCTTTTGGTGGTGAACTGTCCCACCAAGCAGATGAACATTTGCATCCCCGTACAACCCTCCTCTATCACATGAGCTCTACAAGCTTGATGGAAGCTAGCCCAAGCCCTATGCCTGCCAGCAGGAGGACAACAGAACAAGGAGACGTGTTAGAGCAGAAATGGAAAGCAGGTAGAGGGCAATTCAAACTCTAGCCCTGTAAGAATCTTGTGTTTTATTCTAAGCTTGGCTTTGCCTCAAGCCAATTCTCATTATTAAATGAAATTGATTCATCATTTCATAAGTGGGAATTTACATTGCATTCCCAGAAGGAAAAGCACACAACTTTGCTGACCAGTAAAATGCACACAAACTTCTACAGAGGAACAATTTTTCTTGAATACAACATTAATTTTCTGTTCTTGATTAAAACAAAAAGACACCTTTATACGACCATTGCTAGTCATTCTTCTATTACTGGTAATACCAAAACTAAAATGTCTTTGAGACAGAAAAGAAGGCAACTCCGATTGCTTTGAGAAGCAGCACAAAAAATTAAAATTCAGAAACATTCCTCAAGCTGGAGTCACCTCAGACCTGCACAGTTAAGAGCACATTCTGTTCAAGAAGTCCTTTTCCCTCCATATCATCAGTTTCTTTAATAATTCAACCATTGCCCTGTCTAGTAATTACCTTTAAATATAATTAAAAGTTCAGCAGCACCTTGAAAATACATACTTGAGGGGAAAAGCATCTCAAGATTCAGACTATAATTTTAAGAGGAGGAGTATGGCAGCAGCAAGGCAGATGATGGAATGAGCATTACCACCCCCACATGCACTAGTGGCACAAGTTACGATTCAGCGTTCCACTTGGTAGTTTCAGCCCATTCACTGGAGTTACTGCAGGACATGTTGGAATAACTAGTGGTACATCACATGGAAATGCAGATGATAACTCATGTCAGCTCCACTGCGGCTTGCTTTTAAAACATACTTTAAGACAACACTAATTGCAGAGAAAACCCTATTTGCTTTAGATTTTTTTTTTTCTAAGGGTTCAGCTGTTTATCTCCCTGCAGATCCAAACATTTACTGTACTCTGAGAGTTCACTGTACTCTAGCAATTAAATTAATGGCTGCAGCAACAGCAAGAAATCCTTTAAACCCCTGTGGGCTTGTTCCTTTGATTAGACTAGATCAGTGAAGCTACAGCTATTTGCAGGCAGATTAGATAGGCTACGTTTTTATTGCCATTTGCACTAGAGATTGAAAGGTCATGTTTGTTGACATCTTACCAAAACCCATCTGTGAAAGTTTACTTTAAAAGTTATTCTTCAGGAATATTTTTAATATTTAAAGAGTACCATATGGATCTAAGAATAAAAATGACCTAACCATAGCAATACAAATCAGAATACTCCACTTTTCCAGCAAGTTGCATAACATATCTCATACCCGCATATATATTTTCTCCTCTCTAAAAGCAAAGTTTGAACAAATTACATGACATAGGGCATTATCAGTGTTAGGCTTTGTGGATGGATCATAAGGTAGTTCACGATCTGCATCTCTCTCTGACTTTGGTTTGGCTGAAAAGAATGGATTCAAGGAAAGTTCTTACTTCCTGTAAAGGAAGTTGAGCATCTTGGAACATCTTACAAGCTGTCCTGGTTTGAGGTACTTATGCTATTTGAGATGTCAAAGGACAAACATTCTGGCATCAGAAAATACCCACACAGCCTTGTGAGAACAGCATGGCAACTTCTGATTTCCTGAGACATAGACAAAAGAACACGGAAGTTAGTGGTAGCGCTGGGAAGTGAATCCAGCCTTCTGAAGACCTGATCACCTGCCTTAACGATGAGGGCTATTACTTTTTCAGATTATTTGTTTTTTTGCAGTAATACAACAGTTGTGCTTTGAATGGTATTGATGCTTTGAGAACTGCCCCAACAAACAGCAAGATGACACTGGAAGCTAAACAAAACCCTGTAAAAAGTCAGTTACTCATATTTGTACCACAGGGAAAGAGCAGTAAACTTATTGCTGTGATGAAAATGTGTTACATTTCATACAATCAACCAAAACACCACCTTCCCCCATACCTATTCACTCCATATGCAGTAAAATTCACAGGCCCACTGAATATTAAATGCTCAAACAACTGAACGCTCTGCTTCCATTTCAACTTTAAAGCAATAATACTTATCCAAAAAGACATGGGCTAAGAAGGAAGTGTTGTGTATTTTGATACCATGTTATTTATACCACCAAAATACTTCACTAAGCAATTGATCAAAATAAGCATTGTAAAATATGAGATTTTCATCCCCCTAATGAGATACTTGTAACTTGGTGTTAAGAAATACAGTACCCTTTGAGGTCTTCCAAGTTCTCAATACTTGTTCATTATTAGAGTCAAACAGCTGAAGAGACGAACACAACAAATTATATTTTTTTACAATGTAAAATATTTTGCACTTTCACACCAACTTGTTCTGCTCCTACTATACTGCCAGTACTATCTCAAGAAAACAAAACCTTTAATTAAACTCCTATGAGAGGATTAAAAGAAATTACAATTTACTTTTTTCTTACTGATATTAAAATAGGTCTCTTAGGCCATTGTATTATAAACCTGTAATCCCACTCACTGCTTGTGCTGCTAGAGTGAAGCTGATGTCTTCAACTCTGCTCAAAAAGGCCTTGCTCTCTGTATGGAATTATGTCTCCTAAGGAGATGAAAAGTTTCTACATTTAATTTTGAAGCCTGTGAATTCACCTAAAATTTTGAGATTTCTAGCTATTTGCATGTAGAAGTATTCATGCCTCCATCCCAGCTGCAGCCCTGAATTGAATTGATAGCACATGGAATTATGCTAGATCATCATTTACAAACAAAAGACAAAAAAATAAAACTTCAAAGAAGAGGTATCTGGGCATTTTTCAGTAGTTTAAAAATTGTCTTCCTTCAGACACATCTTATTGCCTTTAAAAAAAAAAAAAACAGAAATACAAAAACATATCCAGAAACAACATCTCTTCTTTGAACAGTCAAGTCTTCAAAAATTCTGGTTTTGCTGACACTGAATTGTCAGCTATGGTTTAAAAAAATTCAGGATGTAAGGGTGTAGAGAACTCCATTAATACTGGAGACCAATGCCACACATATCAAAATGCTTTCTTGAAATATCTTTCAAAACCTCCAAAGGTAAGATTTCCAGGCTGTTCCTGACACATAACCATAACAGCCTGCATGTCACAAGTGTAATCTGTGAAAGCTATGGGAAAGACTACAGGAAATTAAAATGAGAAGATATTAATGGTAATTCAATAATTCTTCCTTGTATTTTTTAATTTTAAAGCAGAGTGGATTGCTTGAGGAAATGGCCTGTAAAGAAGCTGGACATGGATGCATCAGCTTCCTGAGTCCAGGAATCAATCTGAAACCACAAGCTGTTTCTTATTATCTTGGTTCTCCTAAAAAATGCTGTGAAGAGCCAGTGCTCACTGAGTCACAGCCACAACTCACACACCCTTACTTCTACATGGATAGTAGGGAGCACAATATCTTTGCTGAGTATAATTCTAGAAAACACACCTCTCCAAACCAAGTTCATAATCTCTACTTGATATTTTTCAAATATTTATATGACACAATACAGAAATGTGCTCTAAATTAAAAAGCAGAATGTATAAAACTGATCTGAAATGTTTTTCAATTTCATAACTAAAGTATTCCACAATTTATATACCTGCAGTTTTTCAGTTCAGTATCTGTGCAGGAATGCACTGACAACAAGCATGTAAGAAGACCACAAGGCAGCGAGAAATCTGGGTTGTGACTTACCTCCTCATACCTTCACACCCTGCAGCATGGCCTCTGCTTGATCACACATTAGTTAAAGAGTCCTAGGAAAGGTGTTATGATTTTATATATAAGGCAGTAACTTCTAGACTTAATTTCTGTACCTATCTGCCTTCTGAAGGGAGAGAGAAAGCAATAAACCTGCTGGGTAAAGTTTCTGGGTTGGTTTTCTAAAGAACAGCTGCCTCCTACCGGAGAAAAAAAATCTTTGCAGTGGAACTCTAACTCTTCCCAAAAGTCTCCACTACAGCCATTGAAAAAGTACTCGATTCTTTACCTAAACAATAGAGTTCACAAAAGAGAACAGAGGAAATACGACTCCATGGCATCTGTGGTGTTTTATTTGTATACTATCTTTATGCTGTGCACTGGTAATAAAACAGAGAAGTTAATCATTCAGTGAGCTGATATAATTCAGTAAGCCACTGAACGTGAATACTCATTCTCGGGTAATAGCATTTTAGTAGTTGCATGATCCACACAGTTCTTTGGGGAGAATTTAGTTATCAAAACCACATTTTCTCTGCCTTTCTTCTCGGCTCTATTCTTCTCCATTGTTGATTTTATAGTAAAAATCAACATCAGCTACATAACAACATGGTGATTCTCTTTTTCTCATGCTTCACCATTTCTAAAAGTCAGCCATATGTAACCCTCTTTACTCACAGTGACTAAGAAAACATGGACCAGTAACTTTAGTTTATAAAACATATATACGATAGATGCATGAAATAAAGATGACATCAAAAAGAGGAACAAAAATATATTCTTGAAGACATTGCATGTGCTACAGAAAAATGGTGCTACATACCAGTCACAACTTCTGGATGCATTCTGTAGGAAGTTAACCCATTTCTTCCGCTGTGTTTCTACGTTAACCAAGTTAACTACGTTAACCAACCTTGCCAGTTGTTCTTTCCTTCCTCAGTTTGGAGCGTAAGGCTTTATCTCAGGCTGGAAAGGAAGTTGTTAGATCTAGGAAATCTATTTGCTATTGCTTTGCAGGGACACAGCTTCCCAGAAAATTTATCAAAAGTATGACACCTACCAGATGCTGCTTCTCTATAGGAAGCCTCTCCAATGGCCTAGCAGATATGTTTCTCTTCCTCCCTCGACTTTTTTTTCCCAGGACTTTCCCCCCTGATTTTATGGCATCAAAAGATGCCTCAATTATCTGTAAAAAGTAAAACAGTGCATATTAAAATATTTTGGTACCCAGTTCATAAAACTATTGGGGGTCATACACTATCATTAAACTGGGCGGCAAATTTTGTGATGTTTTCTGTCCCAGATTAGCCCCGATTCATTTTTCTAATGCTCTTCAGCCTAGAAGACCTTTTCAGATTTTATTATCACCAATTAAGAGACTTCTTTTCAGAGAAAACATGAATGGTATTTGAGTTTTCTGTAGTCGTCTTGCTTAAGGACACAAGAAAATTATAGTAAAGTTTCACACAATTGATATTTTAATATACTGGCAAATAGGCAGATGGGAGTGAAGTAATACTCTGGAAAAACTGTAGTTAACTGCAATCAATAAATGGCTTATAAATTTAAATTGTTAATTTGTCATGTTTGAACTTACTCCGTTTGTGAACTACTGCAGCATCATATTGAGAACATCCCTCTACAAGGACTTGGATGCACATGCTTTCGCTCTTATCTGATTAGAGGTTATTGTTTTAATCCATAATCTGGTGCTGAGTGGGGCTCATTTTCTAAATATTTAATTGTGATCAAACATTAACAGGCATAGCATCTAAGATAACTCTCTATGGACCTAGTCCACAGTGAAAGCACTCCCTAGGGGAAATATTACCAACCATATTAAATGCTCCATTTCTTAGAACCAATGATTTTTGTTAGATAGCAAAAAAGATTGTACACAAGTGAATACATAAAAATGTACATATTAAAGACCTACCATGTGACTACATTGATGACAAAGAGCAGTATATACAGTCCACAAATAACCTGGAGCATGGACCCCAGTTCCAACCACATCTCCTTGCCAAGTCCACCACTAGCCCTACTGCACAAACTTCCATTTCACCCAGTAGCTTTAGAAATCCTTTGGAAGGTGCCAGGAAGTCATACCATATCAATTGTGATGTGCACCCTAAAGAGTCTGTTTGCCTTGTGCTAACAGCAAGACTGAGGAGCAGGCAACAGATCTCACGGCAAACTACTACCAAAGAGAAGACTGGATCAATAACAGCATAAACACAGTTTTTCAGGAAGGATGAGGGGGACGCACTGAGCAGCCAGCAGTAAGTAAGCTGTCCTGAGCACAAGTCACAGCTTGATAAAACTTCAGAACCAGCTAGAAGAAAAAGCGTTTTTCACAGCTATTGTCACCAAACCAGACAGTGTAAGTGCAACCAGCATGCCCTCTTCCTGTCCCCCAATGTAGCCTCGCAGGGCACAGCAGTTTATCCAGGAAAAGGCTGCAGGCACTTCAGTGCTACCAACAAACTATCAGGCCTTCTCTGCTTTACAGGATATAAAAAAAGGGTATCTGTATGAAACACACAACGAAGAGACATTTTCAAAAGCAGAATCTTGAAAATACAAAGATTAAAGTACAGTACTGCTGCTGATGGCATTTATTTCTAGTCCATGGATACCGCTTTGGGAATATTCCTTTTATACAATCTTTTATTTTCTATTTCAATGAAGCAGCATTACCAGCATGTTAAAGAGTTCCTTCATTAGAATTAGAAACTTTCCTCTAACAGTATAAAATTTTTTTCTTGAAAACAGCTTTTTAATTCTCTAACTGCATACTTGTGTACCTATACATACATCCTCTCCATTTCAGATGGAAGTTCAGCACATAGATATTTTTATTCCAATACTGACAATTCATGGACTTCCAGTGTGCTTAATTCTCCCCTAATGACAAGACTCTTCACGATATTCATTTCTCAGACAGAATGGTCATTTCATGCACTCACTTAAACATAGTACAAATATTTCCAATTTTTTTAAAGCCTTAGTATGTAAAGGCTATTTGGATTAACAGAAAGTCCCAAAACTCCAAGGACATTAGTGTTCAAATAAATAGGAATGGCTTTTTGATCCTAAAATTGCTGTAATTATCATATCCTATAATTGCAGGAAAATCAAGTGGCTTGAATAAACATTATTTGCTTCCCCCAAAAAAGTGACATTTAGCACCTGCCTCGTTGAATGCCAAAATATATAAGAGAAAAGGTTGCCTTCTCTTAATGCTACCTTATGTAGATCAAGTGCCATTAATAATAAAGTGTGCATATTATGAAAAAACTCAGTCAAGTCTTGCTTTTTTTTAAGAAAGGTAGATAAATCAGTATTATTAAGTTTAACTTGTTACCACCAATAAGCTCAGTAAAAAAATGCGGCATAAAAGCAGAACACTTTTTAGAACTGAAGAGCTCAGGGATTATTTCCCTCAGGCCTTAATTTCCCAGACGTCAAAGACTCTCAGGAATTTTAAAATCCTGCTTATTAAATCATCCAATAAAACTCCTCCACAAGCACAACTTCTTCTGTTGTGTTGCAGTGGTGGTTTGAACCCTTAAATTCTAAACACGCTTAACATAACAGACTACAAAAACATTGACAGTACGTCTTACTCTCAGAAACTTTTTTGATAGTCAAGATTTCTGCTGACTCTTTGTCTCCCTCCTCATTGTGTCTTATCAGTAACCATCATATTGCTCTTCATGACTTGATAAAATTTTCTTTTGTACTTGAACATTCCATAGCAATCTATCACTGTCTTAGACAGGATGGTCGTAAGGTAGACCTCTTCTCAAAGAATAGCCTCATTGCTTTCTTTGATAGAGGCATTCACTTTGACATCACCCCTGGAAGTGTTCAAGGCCAAGCTGGATGGGGCTTTGAGCAACCCAGTCTAGTGGGAGGTGACCCTGCAGGACAGGGTTGGAACTGGATGATCTTTAAAGTACCTTCCAACCCAAACCATTCTATGATTCTATGGTAGTATTTATGACAACAAAGCATCCAAAACAGAAAAGCATTCTCCTCCATCATGACTGCTGAGATGGAAGAAGTTACACACTGGACATTAAATTGAGTCAATATGCCAGATATTCTCAAATCAGTACCAAATACAGACTACATTTGGCTTGATATCACTGCACTATGCTGTCCAAAACCATAATTAGTTGATCAAATCACATGACAAGTTTGCATATTCACCATCTGTCATTACCTCTAGGTGGTCACCTTCTTCCAGAAGAATATCTATGCCTGTATTCTTGCTTTTCCAGATGTTATGGTGATTTTTTCCTACCTGTATCTCATCCATCAAAGACATGTAACAACCCGCTGGAAGCATACACAGCAATGTTGGACAAATTTACCACAAAGCCTTTTGCTATCTGCTGGGAGGCAACAACAGATTTAGCACAATTCAGTTTAATGATTCTCAAACATGCTCCTCCAGCTGGAATGCTCAAAGACACACTCTGAACATTATGAATTGTTTGGGAAGGCTGAAAACAACTATTCAGATTATCATTCCTGGGATTCTGCTGATCTGGAGACTCATTGCCCTTCCAACGTCTAGAAAATGCATCTCTCTCCCATTAATGGACTTGATGAAAGAGAAGGGAAAATAGAGCTACTCTGTGGGAAAACAAATCTCTTATTTTCCTTTTACTCCACATGAAGTAATGTATAAGTTTCTTCTCCCATCCCAATATTTATGGGAGAACATGGGGCAGTGTTCTTAGAGCCCCTCCAGAACACATGCACCAGTAATAAGACAGGTGCTTATAGACATGAATGCTAAAAAGGAAGAGCAGAGGAATATAAGAATAGAAATTCAATGTATATTTCTAGCTTGAGAAATCTGTCAACAAAGGAGAGAGGTGAACACTTTCCCTTGAAAAAATAAAAGTTCAAGGAAAATTAGTTTGAAGCGCTCCTTGAAAAGATACACTACAAGAGTTTTTATGTACAAAATATTTCTGAATTCTCAGTTTTTAAGAACTGTTTTTTAAACTTGAAATTATATTTTATTAATACTTTAAATATTCTTTTACATTCAAGAACAGAACAAACATTTCTGATTGACAAAATTAAAATGTTTGAAAAATTTTCATTCTGTTCTCAACAAGGAAAAACAAGAGAATGAAAATATTGCTTCTAGTCACCTGTTTTAAGCAGAATACATGGTTACTGTTGTTCAGACCACCATCCAATATTACTTACTAAGGTATGACCATGATTTTTGCTAGTATTGTCTTACTTGCTGAATTTTTCAGCAGCTTCCTGTCTATGTATTTTACTAGGTCTCTTTTCATGTCCAACACCTACCTAGTTTTCAGTCTTGGCTTTGCAAACAGCTACACAGAGTATCAAAAGGCTCAGTGAATCAGCAAATGTAAACAAGCAAGAGAAGACACTGCCCTAGGTAACAGGATCCAAAACATTTTTATGCTTATGTTTCCATAATTGCCACTAAAGGCATTAAACAAAAAAGGTTATCAAATAATTGCATATTTTCGCTTTCTGACACCAATATGGTTTGTAGACAAGAAAGAATTTTTTGAAGGCAAGCATCAATTGAATTGGCAAAAATGTGATTTCTAGTGTTCAGCTAGTTAGCTGTGATTTTTTTTTTCTTTAAGATGGTATAAAGTTCTAAATGAAAATTCAGTGTTTCTACTTGCAAACTTAAACAAAAGGATTAAAACAAGACTTTTGATGTTAGTTCAATACATCATAGATAACTTGTATGATTGTAAAAGTTATAGTCTTCTTTTATAATATTTATCAACTTCTCAGTCTAATGTATGTGTATCTTGGAGTATTTGGAAACCTTCATAATCCATCCATTTCTTGATTAACATTCAGCAGTGCAAAAAGGACAATACATGGGAATCAGCATCCCAGTCACACCAGCTCTGGATAACTGACCCTGCACTACTCATGCACTAATCCAAGACAAAGCCTTGGTGGCTACACTTAGCTCTATTAGCATTAAAGAAATAAAAAGAGCTAACTAAAACAGCTCTGAGAGCAATTAAGAAGCAGCATAATCTACAACTTGTTACTGGAGCCACTACACAACAGGCATCCACTTCAACCCTAGGAAAAATATCTATATTGCACAGAGTGCTTTTCTCAAGCCCCAACTAACCTTGTTGGGTTCAGTGGGACTTGTTTGTGTACTGTTTGTCAAGTGTGTGAACGTTTCTTTACGAGAAAGAAAAGCAGGAGCAGAGGTATGAAACAAAGAATACAGCCAAGGGAAAAAGCCTGCAGCACCAAATCAACGTTTATTAAGCCAAGGCAGCCTTTTGTACATTCAGGTATATCCAAAACTTTGTGATGAGTTCCTCATACTTTCTTTATTTGCAGCACTGCACTAGCTACAGATGATTCCGTAGATGCTTTAGATTGATAACTTTGATACAAACTCACAATTCTTGGTTGCTTAACCCACCTTTTTTTTTTTGTTTGTTTTTTTCTCGCCTTAGAACATTACAAGTAGCAAGCCTTCATCAAAAAGCAAGAAATATTTCTGGGACCTTTTTTTTTTTAAGTCCCTGCCTATTGTAGAACCCTATATCCAACCCGCCCAAGCCCTCGCACAGGTCTGACAAATACTGCCAATGTTCCAACACCTGTATGTAAAAAGCTCATTGACTTTCCTACCAGAACTATATGAGAAACACAAACCAGATCCGCTGGTAAACAGAGAATTCTCCCATGCTATTCAGACTAGAGTATGAAACAGCTCCAGCCTCATACTTTTTCCATCAATACACAATAAGCACACGCTTTAGTAATGCACATACAATCAAGAATAAATACCTTAACCTTAGCAAGGTGAGGCAGAATTTGTCTGAGATACTAAAGAAACGTAGCAAACAGAGGTGTAAGTTCCCAATCATTTGTGATTTACTTGCTTTTATGAATTAGGAATGTTTGGGGTTTATGTTTTTATTTTTAACTTTGAGCATTCTTAATTGACTTCCAACTATATTTTTCTTTGCTGGAATATGAATTCAAAGTTTTCTGTTAGTTTCTCATTAGCTTCTCTAAGGTTGGTCTCATTAAATGACTGCACTTTAATATATTTATCATTAAAAATCAGAACTTAGATAAACAATTCACAGTCCAGGCAGATTCTTATAGGGTCACTATGCAGCTACAAATTACCTGCCAAACATAAGCTTTGAAAGAAACCAGCTTTTAATTCTCAGTTTATTTATTGGTGATACTACCGTGAAAGAGCTGGACAGAAAAGCAGCATAAAGTCAGTTGAGGGGTGACTTCAGGGTTGCCATAGCAATTTGTCTGTGTGCATTCCTCTGTGTGTATTTGGGTGTTCAGGAAATTCTGTATTGAGCAAAGAGAGCAGATAAGAAGGTTTAGTCTATTTTAGGCTAAAGAAGCTTGGAGAAAAAGCCTGCATCCCACAGCCAAATTATGCAAGGAAGTTGGCACTTGTAATGTTTTTTAATTTCTGTAAGCATCTTACAACTATGAATAATTGATGTATAAAACCAAAAGCACCGTATCACCCTCATTCAACCAGAGCACCCAGTGATGACTTCAGCCTCTAGCTGGGTTGCGTCTGACGTACCCACCGATGCATTCAAAGCGATGCTATAGAGTGATCACATCAGTGATCACTAACACAGCCATCAGTAAGAAGTCTAAAATGGAAAAATAACTAAAAAGACTTCTTTTCAACAAGCTTATGTGGAGAGTTTCTTACTGCACTACTATTTTACTATAGTTTTGTTTTTTGCTCTCTAAAATGGCCCTGTTCTGTCTCATAGTTATGATTATAAATGTGCATTTAGATATTACCTGCAAGTTTAGATAAGCAAGCACGGTCTTGCACCTTATAAGTTGTTCCTAAAACAAGTCTATGCTTCTAAATAAATTCAGAATATTTATTTTAGAAGAACATCTAAGTAAGAAAAATTGGCATACAGACACACAGAAAGAGTGACCTCTTGAAAAGAACTAGAGTTTCCTCATCACCTTTCTGACAATCTGCTATTTCCAAGTAAACCTGAATAATTTTGTTTTGTTGACAAACCTGTTTTCACTTGAAAAAAAGGAGTCACATAAAAATGGAAACATTTTGCAAGAAGAGGTTGCTTTGAATAACATTTCCTGCAGGTGAAATGTTCAAATGAATCCTCACCTTATGATAAGATTAAAACACTTCAACTTTTCTTTATTTTATTTCTGTCCTTCTGAAAACTAAAATATATTTCAGTTGAATAACACTCAATATTTTGTATGAAAGATGAAATTCATCAGCAGGACACACTTTCATACTAGAGAAATTATATTTTTATACCACAAAAGTTTTATTTTCCTTATGATCCAAACATCGTATTTTTGTGACTCCAATTGAAGTCAACTTGTGTCGTGGAAATTTCATGCTGATTTATTTCCAATTTTTTTTTTAAAAAGAGAACCTTTTATTGGTAGTATTGCTATTTACTACTAAGATGTCTTCCTACATTGTGTTAACAGCATTCTTCATTGATATTATCATACTGTGAAGACATTCCTTATTTTATAATTCAGGATATTGGCTCTTAACTCATGTGTAATCAAAAGTCACTGAAGGCCTGACTACTCTGGGTAGGTATTGCAAATTCTCAGAATACCAAGGCTGTGTTCATTCATCAGTGCACGCACACACATACGCTGGTACATCATTCAAATAAAGAATCATTTGAGATATTAAGCTTTTTGTTTGTTTGACAACATACCTAAATTTGAAAAAAGAGAATTAAGAAGAGGTTCAGAAATAGTTTTCAAAGAAACCCATGCCAGAGTGAAGACACTGATATCAACAACATTACACAGCTTTAAAAATACTTAACAAAGCCAGGGAGAACATAAGGTGCATCGAAAAAGAAAATTCTACATGTCTGCCAGAAGGTGGTAAATCATGACCAAGAAATGCGTGTAATTTTCTTTTGTGTTTTTCATTCTTCCATTCACGTAGCAAAAGTTCCAGCTCCTTTCAGGGTGCTCCTGTCTGAGATAGCATTTTAACAAATGCCCTTCTGATCCCACTAAGTGGTATAACATGTCCTTTTCAGATCTATGCTTTCTGGAACATAATGTTTCTAGTCTAATTACAAAATTCATAGGAAATCCTGATACTACCTAGGGCAATAAAGTCCTGGCTAATAGAAAAAGCTTCTCTATTTATTTTCGGAGAGTGAGAGTCAATAATTAAAGCCTGGAGCTTACCCACTTCTCTGAGCAGCTGTAATAACCAGGGGAAAGCTCATTTTGTTGGAAGTTGCCTGGTGAGATAGGCGTTTCAACAATACGCAGGAAAAAAAAGAAGCAGGTATGGTAGTCTTATTTTCAGCTTTTATTTCATACTTCTCTTGTGAAAAGGTCAAGCATGAGCAGCAGCATATGACTCTTTAATGAACAAAGTCCATAGTGTTTACCGTTTTTTCAGCTTTCTTTTTGCTCTAATGTGTGAAACATCCTTACTTTTAACTACATGAAGTCTAAAACACATCGAATGCTGTGTTCCAAAAACCAAAGTTACTGATCCTATTACCTCAGAATCACTGATACAAATTATATCATGGTGAAATTTTTCATAATTACTTAGGCCTCATCATAAGCATGATGCTTTGTACATATCATTAAAGAAAAACTAAATTTTACCCATAGAATAAACACAGATAAATCACTGCACATTATGTTACATCCAATAGTGTACTTCTGGTTAATAATGTAGTTCACTTTGGAAAAAAAAAAATAAAAAAAAATAAAGAGGGGTCTTCTTGTTAATGGATAGTGAATGTTTTGTAATTTTCAGTTTACATTGTATCAAAACACAAAATATCCCACCCAAAGCAAAGTACACCTGATGGACTTCTTAGTAATAAGCTGGCATAGAATATACATTTTCAGGTGCTTTATTATCCAGTATTTGTTACACTCCAGCTTCTCAAATAAGCAGGCTTTTGCGGGAATCATTACCTTATTGAAAATACATTTATGATTACCACAGAAAGACCTGTTTGGACACATTGAGTCACAGTTAAGCTCGCAGCCCTAACTTTTTATATAAACAATTCTACTGCAGATATGAACCAGAGAAGTGCCAGAAAGGACATTTTAGCTGGTAAAAAAATCAATCAGCTACCAATGCAGATATCTTTATTGCAATTCCTTTTTTAAGGCATACTTGTAGGACAATTAAGCCTTAATTCTTTAGAAAGTAAACCTCTTGCACTCTTATTTGCAAGAGCATCATCTACATCTATATTATATAAATGATAGCCTGAAAGGAAACATTTGCATGATAATTACTTCATTTAAATTAAACTTTTTTTTTTTAATGTAAGGAATGATTAAATAAAAACATCAGGATTAGACTCATAAAATCCTCCAATATCTAAAACGTTATGTAGATTAAGAATGAATACAGAAGACCAGCAAGCTTTTTTTCATGGGAAATACTGAGTTATGTTTAGGCTAGCAGGATTTTGAAAAGCTGCACGTCTCTAAAACTTCCCAAGTCTTTCCCAAAGAAGTAGTAAGCAAAAAATGCTGAGGAGGTAAGAGTAGGTAATCTCAATGTTTTCTCATATACTACATGACACAATATTAAGCCATTCTCTAAAATAACTCATTAGAGACCTGAAAACTGAGCTACCCACCACCTAAGCAGTATGGATACATAACCACATCTAAGACTGGTGACTTGCTTTCATACTGACCTTTTCTTTGAACCGAAGATCCCTACACACTGGATTGCCAACCAATAGCTCTCTACTTCCTGTCCCTCACTATCTTGACTATCCAGCATTAACCATTAAAAATTGTATGATATGGAGACCTGGAAACAGTCAAAAGCACAGTACGCTTGTATAAAAAGTCATGGAATCTTCACTACTTCCGTGTGTTTTATTACCCTTGATACCCCCATAGTCAACTTACCCCAGCAATAATTGGGAAGACAAGATCTCTCAAGTTTTATATCCACAGGCGAACTCCATTGTTATTAGTCTATTCAAACAATTTCTCTAAGTAATGAATGCCTGTAAAATTTTACTTGTTTTCTTATGCTCCTCCCTAAAACATATCAATTACTTAATAGTAATACACAGGAGAAAACTCTATAGTACTAGGGGTTTATCAATATATTTTCATAATAAAGGGCCTGATGGGTTAACAAGTATTATGTGCAGAATGGAATCCCATATTTCAATGGGCAAAGGAAAGAGTGGAGGGAAGCAAGATTAATTAGCAGGTTAAAAACATTGTAACTGTAATTGTCAGGTCCAAGCATGTTTTTATGTCCAGGTCATAAGCCTTGGAAAAAAGAAGTTTGTGACACAAATGCTGACATAACACTAAAGCTATTCCAAACACAACACTATAATTATGCTTTTTGATTGCCAACTGGTTGAAAGAATTGCCATCCAGAACAAAATTGTAATTTCTAGCTAGAAACAGTCAATCAGAATTCCTGGATTATAGAAAACTTATATGAGACACTATTATCTATATAGCCACAGCCAGATGATGTCAGGGAATCAATTCATATAACATGCCAGCTTAATAAAATCTGCATACAAAATTTATGAATACAGTAATATTCCTTTATATCTCAAGTTATTAATGGTCAATTTAATGAATATCTACAGCTGAAGTGCTTTGGTTCTGTATGATATTTAAATCATCTTTAGCCATGTATTTAAATGCACTGCATTTTATAGCCATCAGCTCCTTACAGATAAGACAGACTTTACATTTGCATGGAAATGTTTGAGGTAGCTACTAATTCTGTCTTTATGCTGTTATTGATTTCCTTAACGTTTACTACATCAGGGACAGAACTACATGTGCCATTACAACAGTACTTGTTTTAAAGCCCAAACTAGACTAAAAAGGTATTTATGAGAAGTGCTACATGCATAATCATTTTAGTATGTCTTTACGTTTACAATACACAGCCCTACATTGCTAGAAATTCACCATTCCCTGAAGATGAAGAAAAAAAATTGAATTCAAATACCAGTATCCTTAAGATGAAGCAGTGTTCTCCTGATTAAATATTTACATCAAAACAACGGACTTGTTAAAAGCTTATTTTTGTTTTATGAAACTATTATTCAAAAGTTCATTTTGCTGTTTCTGTATAGAAACAAACAGTCACAGATATAAATTGCCTTGTAAAAAGTAACTGAAACTTCTACTTGGATACATGGTAGAGCAGGAAGACAAACAAGTCCTAGGGGACAAGAGATTTTCTTTCTTATACAGAAAACCAGCATCTTTTAGATCAAGGCTAATTATCATTCAATGGAATGTGCTATAAAAGACCTGAGTATCCCTACAGGACAGCAGAAAAGATTGAGACTTCAAGATGGGACATAGCAGATGTAGTTTTACAAACGAATTCCACCTGCTGAAACACAACAGCCTTAAGGACGTAGGTTTTGCTCATGGTCATTGAATTTTCCATCTCAAAGTGACAAGACGACCTATTTGCTTCTGTCATTTCTTTTTTTAAACATACACATCTGTATTGATTTTCTGAGACAAGAGCTCTTTTGAACAAAGGTATCAAACAAAAAAATTGTGATAAATGATAGATTAATGACAAATCTCATTCTAATTAAGCTGGTTTGCTAACCTTAAAATGGGCATGCCATCCAGACTTTTGTGAGAAACATACTTTCTGAGGGAAATTCATGCTCTTCTTGTGAGCATATGTATTCCTTTCCACAGTTATTAACTACTGAACTAAAAAGTACATGCTGAACACATGGCCTGACTTTTAACAGTATCCACAAAAAATTGATGACATGCAATTTTCATCCAACTATTTCTTGAGGTAAGCAACTAATCATAAAATTAGGGCTATTCTTTTTGTTTGCTGGTTGTTTGGCATGTATAGCCAAGGAAAAGCAGTTAAGAGACTCAGCAGAAAGAGATAATGGACACCACACAGGACACTTGGGCACGATTAGTCTTCTTTCAAGTAACGTACAAGCAAACGTATATTCCTATGGAAAACTCAAGTCACTTGCACTTAGAAGGATGAAAGACTAAACCTAAATCTTATGCTTATTTTCCATATCATCATTCAGTTTGAGCTAAATATAAATCTTTGCACCCTTATAGAATTCAGATCTGCTCCTATAACTGTAATGGTTCACAAAGCTATTTCTACTTCAATATGTTATGAATACAGGCAATTATAATTCATTAAAATTCTTTGTAATCCATTTCAATTTTCTCCATCTCATCAAGCAAGATAACATATGCACAAGCTATTGGACTAAAGCAACAAACTAACCTGAGAAGGAAATCAGCTAAATTAAATTATATTGTATTGGTACTGCAGATTCTCAAAAGTAAAACATGTGCCTGCTAAACAATGCCAGAAGCATATCAGTATGTGAATTCCATTCTCATACGGGCATATTTTAAGCTACAGTGTGATTCCAATATTATATACATATTATTAAATTATTGCAAAGACTTTAAAAGAAACAGTATTCTTAAGTAGGAACACACTTTCCTAATTTCTATATCACTAATGATACCATCAACAAAGATTCTCCCATGGATTTATGCCTTGGGGAATTTGTTTAGTGTGATTTCTCTACTACGTAATAAAAGGTAAGACCCTGTAACATCTTCACTTTGGGTCACTGCTGCCTACTTACAGCTGACATACACTCTCTCCCTCTCCTAAATCCAGTTAAAATGGGGCAGGGAACTCTTCCAGTCTGAAGATAAATGATAATCCTTAAATGTTATCACAATACATACATGATAAACTCTTGGTATTGTTAACATACAAAACCCTTTCTACTTCTTTGCTTGCAAATTTAGTCCAAAACTGATCAGCTCACTTAGAAAAGCCAGTCAAACCTCTGAAACTGTAACATATTCCCCCTCCACATCATTCCTTTTATTTAGAGTACATTTTAAACATGTAGTCAACGACCATAATAGGTAATAAGGTCTTTTGTTTTTTATGATTTCATAAGACTTTAAAATGTTACTCTTGCTATATAAATCCAGCTGCTCCTACAAAGTCCTACTCAAAGCGAGTTTTATTAAGTGATCTCATTTGAATCAGTAGGAAGAGCTTAAATTAATGAGGAATATTCACAGTAGTACACAAAGGTCAAATTAGCACCACCACCTTCACTGCTCTTCTGTGTTTGTTTTATTCTGTTCTCTAAGACGAGAGCAATAAGATAACAAAACATGACTTTTGAAAATTGCATAGGAATTTGTTTACACTGTGTACATGAGCAGGGTCACAGCCCTAGGCTCTGGCCTGAAGTTTGCTGGCACGGGAATTTTTCTTCTGGAGCTGCTTTGCAAGCCAGGCTCCTCTGTATTCAGAAGAGCAACACACTGTGCTATATAACTTGCAAGCATCTGATAAACAGTGTTAACATTCTGCTATAAAGCCATACCATTGCAGTAGGTGTAGCTCCCTCGGTATGTAAGGATTGTCCACCCAGCTGCTGGAGGGATGAACTGGCAAATTCCATCAGTTTCGGAACTGTATTCCAGTGTTTTAACAATTAAAAAAATAATTAAAAAAAAGATGGTAACATCACTCTTCCCCATTGCCATACTTTCATAACTGATAAAGGGTTACATCTCATCATCTTTTGCACATTCAAGAATAGGCTACTTTACAGCTCCCTGGTAATAACATATATTTCAAATCACACACACATGCACCATGTTTAAGGTTCCCATTTATTGCTTGAGCAGTCATTTGACAACTTGTGAAGTGGGAATTCTGTGGAGATTGAAAACCTGTTGACTGAGGTAGAAACCCAGAGCAGCAGGGAGCGAAAGAAAATTCAGAAGTTTTTAACACCCTGAAAATAACTACTGGAAGTCACCAGCCTTCTGTTAGCCCATTCACATTGTACAAGGACTTAGGAGAGATTATGCTTCCACATAAATTCCCAGGCTGCTACCTTCAGCCTGGTTTTAAGAGTTACACATCTTGAATAAAAGGTAAATTAGATCTTCAAGATTGTGACTGAGGTTTAATATACAAGCCTTCCTATTCACTGCTGGCTTGCTCTGCCCCTGGCCATACCCTGCTGCAGCCACTGTCCTACCTATAGACCACCTCCTACTAATAAAAGCCAATTTGTATACCAAATATGCATTACTGACCCCCCACAAATCCTATGGAAACCCCAAGAATTCTGAGGAAATTGGCTGTTCTGTACAGTCACTTAAATAATTTGCAGCTTCAACCTTTTTCTCACTGGGAACATTGCAGCTGGTCCTTCTACTACTTCTTAAAAATGCCACCTCCCATTGAAGAGAACAACACAGTGGCATCTGCAGGACAGGGCCTCAAAATTATCTTTTGGTATGACTCAGATGCAAAAAAAAAAAAAAAAAAGCATGTTATAAAACGTTATTACAGTTTTTGTCTTTGTAGGCAAAATTCATTTGCATAGCTCATTCTTGTCTCAGGTTTAAGATCTTAATTATCGAAACCAACAAATGTTACTCATGATTTATTTCTATAGGTCATAATTCAACAAACTGCCTAAGCGTGTGCTCAGCTTTAGTCACCTGGATCATTTGTATGAAGTACATGGTAGTTCCTGATCCAGGCCATCAACTTCCTGTGGATTTAAGCAAAGGAAAAAATACATAGCTGTGATTTCAGTTTAAATTCTAAACAATGACCTCTTAGAACAAAAGTCTGAACTCTGCATTTAGGTTTCTGAAAATACAGGGTGGAATTGCAGTTTTACTGCAGTCTGTGTGACATTTTTTTCCTGATACTGACCAAAACTATCACCCAGAAAGCTGTGATTATTGATACATTCTTATGCTGCAAAACCCTAAAACCTAAAGGTGCTTCCAATATTTAGTAGAAGTAAAAAGTTAAAAAATTATCACTAGTAGTTACTCTTAGACACTTAATACATGACCTGACCTACTGAAAATACTTTTCTGATATTATTGACATTTGTTTAACCTCTAACATTAATTCTTTGTAGCTCAATAAATCTGAGTATCTTCCCCCTGTATCATCAAGAGACTGGCACTGACAAAGAAAGTCAATCTGCGGCCCACACACAAATAATAGCTTTCCATTACATTTGCCATTTCACCTGAATAATTCTTGATAATCATGAATAATGATGTTATTTGACATTCTAATGATATCATGCTGTGCAACTTCAATCCATCAGTCACTGTCAGGAAGGTCAAATATTTGTATTCCATTACATTATGCAGAGTTCATTAAACAGTTAAATGACATTATACACCTTAATTATACTTCCAAATGAAACTAGCACATATCATTTAGATTTTAGAGTCTATGTGATGCATCTCCATTTAAAAGAAGGATCATGATTTTGAATATTCATTCAAGACAATGAAATACACTGAAACTTCAAACAATAGTTTTTCAGCTCTATCAGGTCCTAATGTAAAGATCTTCATCACAGCATAAGAAAGTTTATCATACTTTCTACTGTCTTAATATGGGTTATTTCTGCTTCTTAGTGATCCTAACAAGGGCTCAAATACAGAGCCACACCTGATTATTGACTAGAACTGTCTGTATGCAAAATGATATAACATTTATGCATGGAAGCAGGCAAAAAAAAAGAAAACAAATTTTGTTGTCAGCAATGTTTTCTTCTTGAAAGCAATGATTTAATGCATATCTCAACACAACTCAAAACGTGCTGTGGTGGATCAAAAGCATCATAAAAAAAAAGGAAGAAGCATATTCAACTGCGGCATTGAAAGAGTACCATTTTATTAATACTAAATATGCAAAAACTTTAAGCTCACCCCAGGTTATCAGTGTAAAGTTACTAACAAACAACTGTAGCAAGTAATCTAAAATACTCGTTTTGCATGAGTACAACTTTTTTTTTTCCATCCCAGCAAAACCATTTTCCTTGACAAGAAAAACAATGAGGGGTTCTCAGCCAGTCATTAAGTAGCCATCAGGAACTATATATTGATTTGAGTAGAATTTTTAAGAAATCATAGCCTTTGTGATTGTACTGAGCATCTCCAGTCAACTACAATCTTCTAAATAAGACACAATATGCAGAGAAATTGAAAGATTTCTACAAGGAAAAATAGGTTTAAAATTCACAAAAAGTACAAGTAAGGACAAGACCTTTGTTAGATTAATGTCATTTATCAGCTTACAAAAGGCTTATTAAAACACAACTTTCCTCTAAGCTACAAATTGGCTGCTTCCTAAACGAGTCTTTGAGTCTAATATTAATAGACCAAACCAACCTTTTTATCAGATTATATTTAATTCATTGCAGTATTTTATGTATGGGAAAGAAGTAAATTCATTAGATTACAGCACTAGACTCTAGGTGCGTTCTTCAGTTCTTTATATAGCTTGAACCACTGACGGGCATTGCAATTTTAAGCTACCAAAATCAACTCAGTCACGTATGAAACTGGAGAAAAAGCCACCAACACTGCAGGAAAAAAAGGATTCCCCTCCTCCCCACAGAATTTGTCACAGCGTATTCACAAGATGAGCTGGATGAGTTCACAGGTGAAAATCAGATTTGAAAGGTCAGTGCCAAAAAGCACTTAATGCTTGCTTACACTTAAAAAATTATTTTGTTTGAATCATTGCTTTAGCAAAATTTCAAGAACTCTGTTAAACATGACCTGAGTAAATAATAGAGTTTCCTTCTCCATATTAGCTTAGCCTCACTTAAAGGGGTTGTATGTATGTTGGCACCCCTAATTTACAGAAAATCAGTTGAAGCAACCAAACCAATACACTTATGGAGAATAAATTCAGGCATGTTAATTGGGTTAATAACTGCCATCATATAGACCTAGATGAGTTTCTTTAATTATCTTTCTTTCACTAAGATTTCCATCTTTGCTTTCTGTAGAACTGGGGGAAAAAAAACATTGCTTTCCTTCAGGTTACCTGTTCTTTCACTGTCCTAAATCGCTGATAGCTGCCAAAAGGTATTGGAGGGAACTGGGCAATAAGCAGTAACAGCCTTCCAAGATTTGGAGTTATTCCTCACTGTTTCTATGGCTCCAGTAAAAGACATTTTCAAGTTATTGGAAACTACTTCCAAAAGTCCATAATTTGGGGTATTTTTATATGCTGAAGCGAGCTGAGCTACACTGTCATCTGCAGAGTCAAACCTAATTAATTACTTTTCTACTTCCTTTTGTCAGTGCCAAATGCACCATCACATCCTTGTTATCAAATATCTCATAGTGGTGAAAGCCAGCCCCTGGTATCAGTTTCTAACAGAAGAGATTCAAGGCACTGCAGTCTATATGTATCTCTAAAGAAAACGACACGCAGTGCTCCATCCTCAGTATTTAGTGTGCCTTAAACCACTACCTCCAAGGAGCAGATGGAAAGATGACAACTGCTATTTTCGTTTCTATGGGATGGATATTTTAAACTTAATTTTCAAGTGAATCTGCATAGAAAGTTTTAGAGTTAAATTAAGCCTCAAAACCACTGTAAGGCTAACATGTTTACATCAAGAGGCACAAAACAACAAATATCATTAGATGAAGCATGCGTCTGAAACCAATCTTAAACTTTGCTAATTGGGCAAACTGAATTGCTTTCAGTACATGCAGCACGCTTATGCATCCCTTTACTTGACAAACAAAATACAGACAATCCAGCAGTAACTAAAGGTAATGATATTTAATTACTCAGTGTGAATGGCGGTTTTTCAAGGTTTATCACTGTGTTGCATATATTATATGTTTTTAGTAAAAATAATTTTGAAAGTTTTCCGTTTCATTATTATAGTGAACAAAGCAGGACTGTCATGAAATATAATTAGGAAGTCACAAAGGACCTTCTTGAACAGATAATTCAGAATTTTGTGGCTCTGACAGCAGAGGCTTTGCAGAGTGCGGCAGCTCAACTGACAACAGACAAAAATTAGATTCAAGATTTGCAATAACAATAGGTTTATGAGAGTCTGCTGGCTTTCATTGCACTCCAGTATTATGGGAGAAGGAACCCACAGGGAACCTCCTCAGTCCTGCAGTATCAGGATAGTCAAACAACCACTGTCCCTCATAAGAAAAACACAAAACACTATTGAACCTCCTGATTATTTCCCTTCTTTTTCTGTTCAGTATTTGTGCCAGCATTTTTACTTTTTACATGAAGCATCTTTAAGTTCATGGTTTTAAAGGTCACATGTTTCCAAATATCTGGATCGCAACCAGAAAATATTCTCAAATTCCTTTGGTGTAAGAGTATCTTACTCTAAAGCTATCTCTGTCCTTCTTTGTGCATAGAAATGCACAACAGTCTGTGACTACTGACCAGGTGGTACAGCATAACAAATAACAAGAATTCACAACTTGCTTGAAGGACAAATACTGGTCTTTTTCAAGTTAATGAAGCTGTCCTTCTCCCTCCCACAAGTAGAAACAATTATCACAGGAGCCACTCGGCGTAATCTCAGTAACAGCTTTGAAAATCTGAGACAACAAACATACATGCCTTAAAAAAACCCTTAACCACCATCTTAAACAACCACATGGGTTAAAGACATAATTGGATTACGTAAAACCTGCAGGGATAAGGAACACAAGAGGTCTCTATGACAATTGAGAACAGTACCATCTCCTCACAAAATCACCAATTCAAAAGTGCATATGTATCCTTAAGTTGTACACTAAATAGGCACAACAAACACTTGAGATCTAAAAGAGCTGACAATTCTTCCTGCAAAGACTAGAAAGTTTCAAAAGGGAAGGGGAATTAATGAGATGGAAGATAGCTATTGCTGCTGAATCCTCTGACAGATCAGATGACAATCCTGATTCAACCTTCTTTATTTAAAAAGACAAATAGAGCATCTCTCTGTGCCTTTTCAGTCGTGACAAAACACAATCATCAAATCACATTATCATCTTCACTCTGGTATCTTGTAGGCAATCTAAAATGATCCTCTGTGGACAATCCTTTAGCTGAGGTACGAAGTTAAATTCATTCAGGTACCACCAATATGGCTATTAAAGATTAAGGAGGATCCAAGAAAAATACTCAAAACTGGGCTGCACACAACTGCCTTCAACCCTGACTTCCCCTACATGTTGAGAAAAATGAAGGAGCATTTGAAAAGCAGCTGGGTTTTGTTTTTTTTTTTTTTTTTTCAATATGTAGGCACAACAGCAATCCAACCATTGTACAGAAGGGGCCCTTGCCTTTTTACTGCTTGGTTAAATATATTTTTTTTTCTCTTTTGTTTAGCAGTGCCACTCTTTATATCCCTTTCATATCAAAATACTCTTTATTTTGCAGCCTGATAATTTAATTTAGGAGAATCAAACCCCATTACATTTCCAAATACATCCCACATATAATTCTCCCAATTCTGAACTAAGGCAGCAGTATTATTAATTTCATTTTCACACCAAAAAATCCTCTACTTTTAGCAGTCAGTTTCTCATACTACCCTCTACTCTGTAAGCACCATAACATATATGAATGACCAGGTAAATCCATGGGCTTTTAAGACACCAATGAATATTGAAAAAAAAATACAGTCATCAACTAAAATAAAGAATCCACACTACACATCAGGATTAGACTAAAATAAACAATGCTGCTGTGAATGCCATATAAATGGACAGATTTTTCTTGTTTAAGGATGAATAAAGCCTGGCCTGGACTCTCAGGTGGAGGATTGGATTAAGTATATGATTCACATAATACGTAATACAGAATAAAAATAAAATCTCATCTTGTGTCCCTGTAGTTTAAAAAAAGTGGTCAAAAAACTTTAAGATTTTTATATAAAGATGTAATAAATCTGAGCTTGATATGGTTTCTTACAAACACCATCTAATTTGTTCTCTCAGTGGTGCTCCAGTTTGAATAAGATCTGCATCAACTCAATTATTGTTAATGACTATACTTCCACCAGCTTCTAACTACGTAAAAAAAAATCAAGAATATTAAGCAGTAGATGACTAGTTGACCTAAATAATAAAAACACAGCTAGAAATCATCAACATAAGGGAAAGTAGTTCAGTTTAATTCATTCCCATTTTTCTCTTTCAGCTGAACACATAAATGCTATTGGAAGCTGTTGCTTGGTTTTTGCTTTCTGCAAATATCTGTTTGCATCAGACCCTTTCAATTAATACCCAATCTTCACGTAAGAAGGTTTCTTCACATTTAAAAAAGATGATTCAATACCATGCAGTACTTATACGCAAGTCATAATCAATATTAAATGCATTTTATTTTATTAAGGAACTGGAGAGAAAAAGGTGATACTTTCACTGTTCCCTAAACTAAATTAACCTCAGAAAAATATGCTAAGTCAGCAGTGTTACATTAATGTTCTTTTCAGATCAAAATAAAAATCAAATTATACAACTCCACAATATTTTTGTGATGAACTTTTTCCAGGTCAAATTCAGAAATGTTTTTGAAAGACAAGCAAGTATAATTTAGTTTATTAGTATTGATAGGGTCATAGTAGGGAAACAAGAATTAAGCAGAGATGTCATTAGCATCCTTCCACATGACTGGATGATAATTGGGTGGCACTTTTTTTTTTTAAAGTCTTCCTACTAGCTTAGAAGGGTTGCAACTGCGTGCTTTACATTCACTCAAAATGGCTGCAAATAAAAAAAAAACCCAACCAAAAAAGCCTTTTTGCAATACTCCACCTTTCGCAGTCAATGTAAAGAGTCGTGTCTGAAGTCTCTCGCTAAAACGTTCTAAGGATAATAATTTGAAAAAGACATTGATCTTATTTCAAAGTGCTTCTCAGGTTTTCACCTCCAACAATTTCCCATCATCACAACAGAGCTATGCAAAAAGGAGTATATTTAAAAGTTTGTTTCATTTTGTCTTTCATTTGCACTACCTGGAGTTAAAGTAAGGGGTGGCAGCGAAGGGGAAAGGAGGAACACATAATTTCAGTTTGCAAATATGATAGGTGGACTTTCTGCCAAAAATAGCAGTAGAACATTGAGACAGAAAGCATTCACCTCTAACAAGTAAAGTAAACAGAAAGACTGTTTTCAACATAACTGGTGTTCCTTGTACCCAAGCATTCAACAGGTAGGTAATGCTTAGCAGAGGTATCTGTTATGTCCTCATGAATAGGCAAAATTAAAATCCCCATATTGAATTAATTTGAACTGCATCTGAAAAACAGACTTAAATTTTGCTATACGTTGAACACAATACACATAAGTTAAGTGTTTAGACTTAAAAGAAATACAATCAGTAATATATAATTTAAGCAGAATTTTAACAACTTCTAAAAATAGCTATCAATAGACAGTTAGCAATACAGTAACTTTATTTTCTTTTTCAAGCCTGTGGCAGGTATATCAAACTGCAGGTCAATTAATCTGCTTTATATGTAACTTTCCATTACTATTTTCAAAGGTAAATGATATCCCTTAAAAAACAGAAGCCACCTCTTCTTTGAAAAGATATCTAGTTATCTTGACTTCACTTCCTTCCTTCTTATATCAATCTTTCTTCCAAAGAAGATGAGATTTCATTCTGAAGACTTAAGAATGGCAAAAAATGCCATAGCTCATTGTTGTCTCACTAGTCCACATCATTCAGACAGCGAGAGAAAAAGAGATCAACGATTGTGATTTCCTCAGTGACGATGATTCTGTTCCTCCATGACAATAATAGCCTACTAATCTTAATGAGAAGTCCAATCTTGATTCAAAAATCCCAAATAATAACAAATACTCCTTAACTCCAGCAATTTATTTCAGTCACTAATTTACTCTCAATATTTAAAAAATAAAAATAAAATCACTGCTTATAGTTCATGTATCTCCAGCTTCCAACTTATGACTACAGCTCTTATTAATGCCTTTGTTAATTTAAGACTTTTATTCCTGGAAATTTTGCTCCCATATAAGTAGGTACAATCAAGTAATTTTTCAACTTTCTCTGGCAAAATCTTACATTCTGGCAATTTCTTTTGAATTCTTTTAATTTTATCACAGCACATTTTGTCATTGCATGAATTTATTTTCCCCTCTGCCTCCCCCCCCCCCCCCAAAAAAAAAAAAAAGAGGTGAAAAATTAGAAGTGTGCTGTGAAAGAGGTTGTGTAACACCACAAACACCACCCAAGTGGACCTGAAAGATCAAAAGAAAGAAGGCAAATACAAACCTACTTCCCTCTCCCCTTTTTCTATTTCTCCCTTCTTCCTCTTGCTCCCCAAATCACACATAATTTTAAATTCAATAGTAGCAACAGAAATATAATGTCTTCATAACTGTCCTCTCGGTTTCCTCTTGGCCAGGAATGCCATTTATTTACTAAACTATATCCTTAACAATATTTTTTTCTCATCTTTATCCTTGGAGTATGAATGCAGTAAAGTGAACTACATAGAAAACAAACTAGGTTCTATTCCAACTGAATCACCATGAACAAAACTGAGCCTAAGAAAGCGTTCCTGAAATGCGTGCTTACAGTGACTCAACTGCAATGCACAAATTCTGGCATCATTAATTTATATGGCATATATATATAACCTGTTTCATATATTCTTTCCTCTAAGTGGGCAAATTCTACCTGGGAGTGACAGAAAATACAGAACCACACAATGACATATTTGAAATACTTTTATTTTCGCATACACTTCAAAGCAAAACCTCGGATTTGGTTACATGCAGTGCATCAAACCAGACCGCATAAAAAGCAGACTTTCCAAATTCACCTATGTAAGTTCATACACATCGCACACAATTTCCAGTTTTATGAAACAAACAGCAATGAGATCACCTCAATGCAATCCCATTTATGAACTGATAAAGATAAATCCTGAACAAAAACTAACTGCTCTCTGGCTGCCACCGTAGAGAGGTCACTCATCTGAATACAGTGTGGTGTTAAACTGAAGAGTGTCAGTAGGGGAATTTTCAACTTTTATTGTACAACATGAACAGCTGCTCAAGAAAGTTCACTCCGAGAGGTGCTAAGGTTTATATGTTTTGATCAGAAACAGCAGAAGTCAGCAAGTTACAAGGAAGAGCAAAACGTAAAATACATTAGCAAAAGAATAGCAGGCTATGCTCACTTGTGCAACCTTGGGAACCTAGATACGGCATGAGTGATAAAGTGAAATACATCTGTATCAATGAATTATGCACTCCATTTCCTACTGTAGCCTCATTCTACAACAAAGCCTCCATTGTCTGCTACGTTCATATCTAACTTTACACTAGACAACTTATTAAAACATAATTTACCCAATTACCTTGCTCAGAGAAGGTGCCTGACCCTCAGCTAATGCTCTGCAAAGCAATTATAGGGCCATTTGGAATGACTGTCTTTGAACCTGCCAGTTCAAACCCACAGAAGAAAGCATTTCCTAAACAAACGAAGGAGCACAAGTGAGCGGCTTTGAGCACACAACAAAGTGGGAGAGACTGTATGCGATACCTTCCTGAGCAGGGAGTGGAGGAAAGCACAGCACTGGGCAGGAGTTAATTGTGCTACAGGGATAGAGAGCGGGAAAAGGAGGGAAGGAGTTTGTAGTGCGCTAAAAATCAACAGATGCCAGAAGGGGGAAAGCCCAACAGAGCTGCTGCCTTGCATCTTATAGCTCAGTTATTTTTGTACTGGTATCCAGAAGTCTAGTACTGCTTCAGAGTAAAGCAGCTATGGCCAAAATATTGCTTTTGTGAACAGTTTTCTTTAAGCTGCCTCTGAAGAAATCCGTATCGGTGACTGGACTCTATTTCAAGACCTCTGTGTCTGCACTCACTATGGGAATACAGTAAATTGGATTTACCCTCAGAGGACTGACATCTACAATGGGTAGTCCAATAAGAACAGGCAATGCCATTATTTATGGCTCTTTAAGCCCTGGAGAAGGTTCTAGGATGACACACCACAGTGCACTATTCCTTCATTTCTGCAATGTTTAGAAAGCAGGCCTCCTGCTTATTTTTCATATACACAACAGGGACCGGTTTCCCTTATCCACTGTTGGAGGTCGCACTGGTTTTGTCTGGGACAGAGTTAATTTTCTTCATAGAAGCTTGTACAGGGCTATGCTATGGTTTTCTGCTAAAAACAGCATTGATAACGCAGAGATGTTTTTGTTATTGCTGAGCAGCACTTACACAGCAGCAAGGCCTTTCTGCCTCTCACACCACCCTGTCAGCCAGTGGGCTGGGGCCGCACAAGAACTTGGGAGGGGACACAGCCAGAAGAGCTGACACCAACTGATGAAGGGATATCCCATACCATATGACATCATGCTCAGCAATAAAAGCTGGGGGAAGAAGAAAGAGCGGAAAGTTTGGAGTTAAGGCATTTGTCTTCTCAAGTAACCACTGTATATGGTGGAGCCCTGCTTTCCTGGAGATGGCTGAACACCTGCCTGCTGATGTGGTGAATGAATTCCACGTTTTGCTTTGCTTGTATGTGCTGCTTTTCCTTTACTCATTAAACTGTCTTTATCTCAACTCACAAGTTTTCCCGACTTTTACTCTTCTGATTCTCTCCCCAATTCTAACAGGGAGGAGTGAGCAAGTGGCTGCGTTGGCCTTACTTGCTGACCGGGATTAAACCGCAACAGAAGACTTTTAAATACAGGGAGTACAAGATGATTACTTGTAAGATTATGAAGTATCTTGTTTAGATTACAATTATGGCACACCAATGAATATTTAGGTAAGTTTCAACAACAACACGTAAGGCTCTTGTAAGAGCCATGTATCTCGTAAGCAAATGTTGTAGATTTGAAAAATTAAAGATATGACAGTTTCATATTGTATAATACATCTCCTCTGAGGAGTTGCAACAGGAAATTCATGTCAGATACCTCTCAAAAATATGTACTTGTAGAAAACACATAGTTGCATTACACTGAATAGCACAAAATATTCCAATATGTTAGAAACAATAAGCAATAAATGAAATTTCCAATTGACTTTCCAGCAAATCTATTTTCATTACAAATGGAGATTTTTGCATGTATTGCATTACTTATGGTAATTGTGTGACATCTATTATGAATAACCATGTATTCCAATCAGCTGTTTTAATTATATTCTGCCATAAGAGCAAGCCATGCAATACCTTGCCCAGACTCAGTTAACTGTGTGTGTGCTGCATATCCCGCTCTAACGGCTACGCTCAGGACAAAAGCCACGGACAAACTGTAACAGCAACAACTTGTAACTGTCATCTCCTTCATTAGCCAGGAATTTCGTAAAGCACAAGAATAAAAAAAGCTGAATTTAAATCCAGTTATGTGCTGAGGGAAAAAAAAATAAAAAAAAAAAATCTTTTTATTCCTTTCATTTATAAAGTTCACCCATATAAAGTACCCAAATGCAAAGCATGTGGATATGTGCTAATGATGCCAGTACTTAAATTTTCTGTAGGGGCAAAATTGCAATGACAGCAAAATACCCTCTTTTTATTGAGAATCATAGAATCATTCAGGTTGGAAGAGACCCTTTGGATCATCGAGTCCAACCATCAGCCCTACTCTACAAATTCCTCCCCTATACCAAAACTCCCAACACCCCATCTAGACGACTCTTAAACACATTCAGGGATGGGGACTCAACCACCTCCCTGGGCAGCCAATTCCAGTGTCCGACCACCTTTTGTTATCTCTTGCCCATTTATGGTTGTGGAGTTTGTCTGGGTTTACTCATATGATAAAAAGCACAAAATTACAGGTTTGTTCAATAACTACAGCAATTACAATTTGCTTTCTACTAGGCTAGAAAACAACTGCTGGACAATAAGCATTTATTAGTTACAAACAGGACTTCACAGGTTTTTTTAAAAACAAGAATGCCAAGAATTGTGTTAAAACGCAAAGCAAACTCATTTTACCTTTTTGGAATCCCACATCAGTTTCCCTGCCACTTTTAATATAAAAGTTTGCAACCTCTTTGTTTTATTTCCTTCTACATACTTTTGCTCTCGAGTCTTTTAAACCTGACTTCTTTCAGCTCTTTAGGATGAGGTTTTTCTCACTAAACATTTACCCAGGTTTCTTGCTCTGCTAAAATAAAAATGGCTAAACTTTTTCCAGATCATCTCTGCCACCCCAATGACAGGAACTTCAAAGTAATTTCACTTAAGTCAGTTACTATAAAACTATAGCTGTAAGTTGGTGTGAAAACGCTAATATGCTTTGCAAATTGTTAATGAGGATAAACATGACAAAATGGCAGGCTGTAACTAAACTAACACACAGTGAAATAACTTTAAATATGAATCTAAGTTGAATGGAATATTTTCAACCTTCAAAAAAAATAAGCTGCTTTCACATAAAACAGGTTCTCAACAATTATATCATAAAAACAAACATCACAACATTGGGAAGTCAGTAGGCAGCTGCTATGAGAATTGATCCTCCATAAACAATCATCAGCCAATTGATGTAAAATCTAGATGCTTTACATTTTTTTCATGATTACATGAATGAGCTTTCTAAATTGTGGGAGTCACAGACTATGTTTGCACGTCCCCAGAGCTGGTAAGGACAAGCAGTTCACTTTTAGAAGACACACATTAGCGACCCAACTTCAAAACTGTGCAGCGAGTGCCCCTGAAGTGCACAAGGCAATAGAGAGGTTCATGCACAAGGTGGTTTTAAGTCATTTTTAAGTTCCAAGCAACAATGTCAATTAACAGATGAATAAAAGGGATTAGCCCAAAATGGAATTGGAATTTTTTAGCTGGATTTCAGTATATGTTAGCAATGTAGCCAAGAAATTTAATTGCACAGATCCAGCCTCTTATGACACACGGTTTACAAGCCCATTTTTCAGACATCTTACTCACCATACAGCAACATTTGAGGTTCAGCTGAACACATCAATAGTAAGACACTTCTTATCCCTCCATGGCCTTTGGCAAGATGCACCAACCTGGGAGCTACTGCCTCTCCCAATATGGTCTTCAAACAATTTTTTTAATATCTCTTCCAGGCTGTGCTACAACCTAAGAAATTCTTACCACTAATTCGCTGAATGAAGGTAAATGAGTAAATTAGTTCATAATTTAATCCATTTGTAAATCAGCAAAAAATACTTTTTATTTCATAATTTTTTCTTTTTATTTAAACTAGTGTCACAAAGCATTTAGAATGGGACTTTTGTCAACGCTATTATATTAATGTAACTATAACTATGCAAACAGAATAGCTAAATCCTTATGGTGAAGTACATTCTCCTTCAACAGCGAGCACCTTTCAGGCAAGATAGGATTTGAAGGGAAAGTGGTTTTATCAGACCAAATGATACAGTTGAACTCCAGCCCCTCAAATAAGACAGACAGAGAAGCTTTTGCACACAAAGCCCTGAATCTATTATCTTCAGAAGCAGCATTTCCTAATGCGAATCAAACACCACTCTTTTGTTTGTAGACTGCAAACAAAATGACTCTAGCCCTGAGATAATTAACTGGCCTCTCTATCACCACTAAATTCAAGTGGTTTGCATACACAGAGCAGAGCACTCATTCTTTGGGCTGTTTGAGGAGAACTCAGAACATAACTTGAGAATACCGTGAAGCTGCCAAGGGTGCAGCCCCACTCCTTAAACTCTGCACAATAGTTTAATTTACCTACAAATTATTAAGCACAGGAACTGGTTTTCTTACCCTCAATTTGTGCAAGCAAATATTATGGTACTAATAAGTCCTACTTGAGAGATCAGGACTGCTCATATAAGGAACAGTTATGGAACAGCTTTATTGTGGATCTCGGGGGGAGGAGAGGGAAAAGACTTGTGATCTTCCACCAATGCTCAACAGCATCAGGATGATATCTCAAAAATAATTTATCTAATATTGAAAATACTAAAGTAAGTCTGAGTCTGTATTCTTGCTGAAGAAATATTCTTTCTACTTCCTGCACATTATCACAGAAGATCCATTATTTATATCTATTCTTCCCATTCAGGGGATCTTTTCTGCACCAGCAGAAGTACTTTGTCTTCTTCCTAGTACTCTCTTCTTCTAGAATTACTAGACATTTTGAGAAGTTCAAAGAAGTAGTTCACTCCTTGGTGTGCCAAGCAACATTTTCTGTCAGCATGTGATTCCCTTGCTATCTCTAGGATCTTATTTAAGTTACAAATTCTTTACCAAATCCCGTTATTTTTAGCTTTTTACTAAAGAGCTAAAAGGAGCATGAAAGCTCCTTCGTATTGCGGTAAAGTAAAATAATAATAATAGTAATGCATAGGAAGCTTCTGTAACAAGCATTAAAGAGTACTTTCCCAGAGGGTTCAACCTGTATAATGTGTAGCTGTAACAGTGCAGTGTACGTTATTGCAATACGTAAATGCAAATTTATATATTCTGCAATATAACCGAATTTTATTTTTGAAACCTTAGTTTTATGGTAAATATTAACACTAGTTTAAGCTAAAACCCATAAAATTTGTAATTATGTAGTATAAATACAGATGTGATAAATGTGCAATGTACAAACTAACTAAATCACAATAAACAGCAGCTCTGTAACTTTATGAAGAATTAAAATTTCATATAGATGCTAAACACTGTGGTTTTCAGCCAAACTTGTGAGAGAATAGTACTGTTCTTTCCAGAGTCAGAGTGCTATCTTCAATGGAAATTCTGTCAGGACTGCAACTAAATTAAAAATTACTTTTAAAATATATTAACAAACAAAACTCATCAAAAGGATTAGCCCTTACTAGCTGCAAATCTTTTAGGAAAAGCAGCAATCGTGTCAAAATACAGAACACGTCAGTCTCAAGTAACATGGCAATTCTGACAGCACGGGACAGGGGAGCTCACAAACAGACAAATCCTACAAAGCAGATGCTATTCTTACATGGCCTGACCCTGGATCCCATCCCACCCATGCAACAGACCCACAACTACTACAACACTGCAGCTCAGGGCGTTTATCAAGTCTTCGAAGGAGCATCTGGTTCAACCAATGTTTTCTCTGCTCCTTATTAAAAGGAACAAGCTGCAGTAACTCACAGTACTGCACACTGTCTCGGCAACAAATAATGACCTTCAACTTCATATAGCGATGAAGTTGCCAGAAAACGTCACGTGCTTTTAGGGGTTTTTTTCATATGGTCAAATCCCCACAGTCAGAATGCTCTCTGGTGGAAAACACTAGATCCCTACAGAAAGAGCAATACCAAACAGCCCAGCAAAATTCAGTGCATAACAGGTAACCAGCGTCTTATTTGTTTTACTTTTTTCATAATCAAACCCAGATTAAAAGTTACTGTAGACTGTTTATTCTAATTTATTATATACATGTGCACTTACTGTAGGTGCCACAATATCCACAACAAATTTCTGTAAAATTGCTTGGTCCTGATAACCCTCTGTTCCTTTTTCCCAGCTGAAAAGCCTTTTCTTTTAATAACCAATTCAATAAACTGTTGAAAAATGCTTTGTGTAATACAGTATTGCCATAGATCTGATGTTTGTCTCTGTCATTACATACTGCATTCAATCAATTTACAAATGTTGCTGTGTTGCTTTTGTGCTAGTTCTTCTTATGGCATCCTGAACACAAATCCAAAGATCAATACCTTGTCTGCTGAAAAAAATTGGACATAACAAATGAATAATTTTATTTATAATAAAAATCCTGGTCCCCAAATGGATTCTGCTAATGTTCAAATTCATTTTTCATGTTAAACACATTGCACAATGCCATAAGAAAGGCAATGATAAAAAAAAAAAAAAACGAACAGTTCGTATTTATTGAAAATGTGAGCAAAACCATGTAAAGCTATGGCATATGGCTAGGAAAACATCAATAAAATGGTAGGTCATTCACAAAGTATTTGTTACCATATTAAAGAGCAAAAAGTCCCTGTCAAAGGGCAGATGGATTTTTTTTTAAAAGACACTACAGTTCTGTTCTGAACTATGGAAGCACCAAGGCTCTGAATGAAATAATTTAAGTAAGACAAGTAGAAGCTTAGCTCAATGCTGGTTGCATGAGCTGATTCAGTTTGTCTCCTGCCTTTTGTGTGACAGAAATAACACATTTGCTGACTATAGACACACCCCTGCACTATTCCAGCTATTGAATAGCTACCTCTTCTCAAACAACTATGCAGTTTTTCACGGGAGCCACAAACAACTTCTCCCATTATCACTCTTTGCAGAGCAGCAACTCAGCAGAGGAAACAGGGACTCTGCTTTTCATAGAAAAACGTTTTGGTACCTGTATAAGGATATAAATCCCAGAAGCTCATCTAACAACCAGCTCACCACCTCCCCACTCCCAAGCTAACTGCTGAGATTTGCCTGGGCACCTTAGACTCTTAGCTCCATAACATTTACAGGCACTAGCAAAACAAAATCAAACCATTACTGTACAAAACAGAAAACCATCATAAAACCACACCCAATATCTCATTAATCAAGACTGACCCCAACACCAGGTGCCTGGCTGCTCTGAAATAGCACAGACAAGTAGAAGCAGCAGGGAAGCCCAATCTTCCCCTTGGAAGAAGAGGGCAGCTATGTACTCCTCATTTTGTCACAGGACTTGAGCGACCTGATGTCTTCAGACAGGCTGTGGTCAGACACCTCTGAGCCTTAACCATTTTTTCTATTAGGTGACAGCAAAGGGACTGGCTGTCCTGAGGGAAACACACACTGATTCTGCACAGTGATCCTGCCTATCTCTCCGTCTCAATTTGGTTTTTGCCAAAAGAGGTGAATGAGTTTGCTGTTACTACCAAACACAAACCCGTGTTTTAGCTTACTGGAGATTCCAGCTGAATTTCAGATATCCCTTACTCAATAGTAAGATCCCAATTACTTCCTATTCAAGAATCTGCAATAATCACATCTTCACTCAAAGGGATCCTATTATAAACCTGTTTCAGAGTCCATGAACTGACATATATCCAATTAGACAGAAGTCTAATGCTGGGGCAATTGAGGCAGCTTTCTCCAGGAACAGAGGAACTCTTTCCCTACCATAAATGCTACGTTCTTGCTCTTCCTACTCTTGGTTAGTAATAGCACAGTTCGACTTTGAAGTCTCAAATGGAATTCACAGAACTGGCAGCTAGAAATAAACAAAACTTTGTAATGTGTTAACTGAAGGAGCATGGTTTGGCATTACCCAAATCGCGAACACTGACTCCACAAGACCTTTTTGACTGAAGTTCTTCCAGAGAATAGCTTTATTTCAAAACTTCTATAGCAAATTCACAACTCCAACCCTACGTTCTGTTTCAAGATGGAATTTCAACCTTACCAGTTAATTAAAGCCACCACCTGGAGTGAGCTGACTTTCAAACTGATTTCCTTTGTCTCTCTAATTCACACACATTAATATTTTATTTCCTACTGAAAAAGAAAAAAAAAAATGAAAAGGAATGTCACAAGTGTGCCAAAGAGAAGGCAGATAAAATTATTGCAATAAAACAAAGAAAATACACTTGTTACTGCCAGGTCTCAAGATGAATGCTGCATTATACAGACATTTTAAAGGCTTACAACTGCAAATTGCTCTATTTTACGTACTGTAGTCTAGCCTTTGCATCAAGATCTTTTCTAATTTTTTCTTATTGTAATGAGAAAGGGAAAGGGCTGGATTTTTTTTTTTTTAACCTGAACATTCATTCAATGGAGAAACAAAGACTACATTATATATTACAACACATGAGCTATTAAAACAATGTGACACTATAAAATATGCTGCAATACTCATTATGGGATAACAAAGCTAAACCTGAGCAAATAAATGTATCTGCCAAACAGTCTGCAATAACTATACAACTAGAGTTTCTGTTCTTTAATTATTTAAGAAGGAAAGAAGTTTGTAATAATTAAGTTTTATAGGCTGCTTAAATTGTCATTACTAGGTGCTCACCAAACTTTGAAACAAGTATCTTTCATATGAAATAACTTTAGTTTTAACAACAGATACGGTTGTTCACTGAAATGACTAACTGAAGAAAATCATTAACTATTGGTTTTTAAACTTTTATATACAGTACAGACAGCATTTTATTTACTACCTGATCTGGACAACGCATATACCAATGTACTGCTCAGGCATTTACAGGTTCTGCATCTCACAGTCACTGATGTGACACTGTCTTTAGATAGCTTTAAAAATGTTTGGGGTTTGGGTTTGTTTTTCTTTTTAGGGGAGGAGGGGGGATGAACCTATAAATAACATTGATTTACATCAGATACTTCAGACGTTTGAAGCTGAGAAGAAATGTTCATTTAATTCATTAAAATATATTGGCAAGATAGTAAGACCTTTAAAGTTTCTGTGAAGTCTATGCATCTTTGCCATGCATTTATAACCAAATGATCTGGCTTCTGGTACAAAGAGATGTGGGGGAAGATATATATAGAACAATTATAAACTACAGAGGTGACAAGACGAGAGGAAGGTTTACATGTTTCAGAAGAATTGCATTTAAAAAATATATTCAAGGTTACTAAATTTTAAATTGTACATTAAATTATGAAAGAAACAACAGAATATTACAGAAGAACAAGAAACCCCAGACAACAATAAACAAACTCCTTTTAATAAACTCCAGACAACTTTCTTCTTTTCCCAAAACACATTCAGCCCTTGCCTAACCGAACTCCTACTACATTTTTACCATGGACTCTGTGGAAATGATCAGCCATGACTATTTCTGATAAGTTCAACTTCCAGCCACTGAAATCAGCACAAGTTAGATAGTAGCAGAGTTCTGACTGGAAAATAAGATGCCACACTACAGAAATACACTCAATTGGTACATTTACCATCTTGCGGAATTGACATACAGTTTCTAAAGGTAGAATTTTACTTACATTGTGGGGCTTCCTTTTTTTTCCCCCCTCAGGAAATGTGTGTGCTCTACAGATGGTTTATTTAATCCATTCCTACCTAAACTAATCAAAGCAATCTGTCCCCAAAAAATAAGTCTTCATTGAGAATTCTGCTGCCGTTTGACAAATTGTGTACATTTAGCTAGGGGAAGTTGAAAATCCTTCATAAAGAAGTTACCACATCTAAAAATAAGTGACATTATTAAAAGGGAAGCAGGATGTGTTATTTGGCATAATATGAAATTTAAACACTACCACCTCAGATACACTTTAAAATGCTTTTAGTAGCACCTGGTTGTTTATACAGCTTCTGTGGTGAAAAGGTCAATAGAAATTCACCTCTAAGGTCACAGTTGCTAAGCAACTGTTTTCGGCAGTTCTGCAACACTGATCAAGCATATTACATTCCATTGCCCAGTTTCAGAATAAACCCATGTAGCATCCTACCTGGCCTTCGAAGTGCACCAGGCTCCTCCTGCTTTTCCCAAGAGCACAAGTACCCATCGTCGAGGTGATGCTCAAGCTCAAAAAGGATACGCCCTGGGACCACCGGCTTCCGGTTCACAAGAGCAAAGGAGAGCTCAGTCTTCAGGAAGACCACGGAGGGCTTGATGAGGTGCTGCCCAAATCTCAACATCACAAATGTTAATCTTCAGGGTCTGAAAGAGACAATTGTTAAGATAATTAAGGGACTGATTTTGCTTAAACAGCAGGAATAAGACAACCAAATGGTCCACGCAGTTTCTGAAAGAAAGCACCTCCTGGACTCACCAAGGCATTGAGTGTTTTGGAAAGGCTGGTAAGGCTTCCCTAAATATAGCCTTACCCTTTTCCGGTTTCTTTGAAGGAGTGTCAGGAAGGGCTTCTTTACAAAGTAAAAATTTTACCTACAATTCCTTAAACCTTTTTAATTCCTTAATTCCTTTTTTATCATCTTGGCAGGGCTGCAAAATTCTAGCAAGACAACGTAATTTCTGTCTCCCATTTTCAGTTCTTCTGCATTGTAGACATTTGTGTCATATGCACTTGGAGAAGCGGGAATAGTATTTTACATGCCCTTTGCCCAATGCAAATCAATGCACACAGGACTTAAAAAATAAGGAAACCACATTTTCTAAATAGATCTCTCCACTAAATACCTCAATTGAAGAAACACTGAAAAATTAGGGAAAGCATATCTAATCATTTTCCATCCATGCTTTCTAGTTCGAGCAACCGAAATGTGAAGTCAACCAATATTTGTGTACAATTTTCTTTTATGCAAAGAAAGTCAAGGATTTCCACTTTCATTCACTGAAATTTTCTCTCCTCCTGGTGAGGAGGAAAATCCTTCTTAAGTAACTAAGGTACAGTGCTAAAAGAGTCTATTTTAGGTTTTTAAGCTCTAGAGTATTTGAAGTAGTTAATTCCATCAGAAATATCCAAGGTGCTGCAGGGTAAACTATTAAGTAATGAAGAATTTCACATGACACAATACTTCAGACACACCAAAAGCATTGCACGAACATTACCTTGCCTGAAACAGGTGACTAATCAAAAAATTCAGTTTAATAAGTTGTTTCAGATGGGGAAAGATACTGTTACAATCATGTAGGGGCTTTTGCTGCAGTTCTTTCCTGGCAAGCCCATGGTGGTAAGACCCCAATGTGGTCCTTAATCTAAAAGATTTATTCTAATTTCATGTTCCGCTCCTTGAATCTGCCCCAACGAAAGGTACATATAACAACCCCTTCTAAGCACACAGCCTTTGAAAGTGTCTTTGACAAGTGTTTGTTCTTTGGAAGGAATGTCTGGCTTTTTCAGCAATCCAATTCCAGAAATGAACTTAACTAAATTAAATGAAGGATAACAGTTGTATCAAATGAAGCTTTACACCAGAAAAATCCTATCAAACTTAGTATAAGATACAGTAACCAAACAGATGACTACACATTCAACAAATAAACATTCTCTATGCAGGCACCATGTCTTGTTTTATTTTTGAAAATTAGAGGTTAAAGGAAATGCTTAAGCAGACCATGCAACAACGGAGTCTTTAACCATCCCTGTTTCCAAGATCTGAAAAAGTTTTATAATTATTCTTTTTCCCCATGAAGTCAACAGAAGGTTAACTGTCTGAGAAGACTATATATTAAACCTGAAGCTCAACAGCACACGAAATCAAGTCTCTTTAGCTACGAGAAGAATCACTTACCAGAGGAAACACCTGCTAAATTGCACTGATGTCTGAAAAATAAATATTTGGAACTTCAACCAATCTTCCTCATTTCTTTTAAGCAGTTCATCAGCTACACCCCTGTGCAGGTTTCTCATTCTGATTAAAACATGCAAGAATGTTTTTTACATGACACTATAAAGAGACATGGTTCTCTTTGCAATGAAGGAGATGCTTCTGATAAAGGAACAAACCACATTAAATAGCCAGTACTACCATCCAGTGATTGAACTGTAAGCTGGTGTCTCCAATATCTAGAAAAATCAAATGTACCACCACAACTGCCACTGCATCTCGCAGTACTATGGACAGAAATAAGAGTACTACCTGTAATTTCTTATTCTGTCTTCCAGACTACTGATAACTATGTCAAAAAAAGCAACTCAAACCAAACAATAGTAGGATAAGGTTGAGGAGATTGGAAATAAGGCCTGGATCCCATGCTTCAACAACTGAGACTGCAGGAAAGCTGGAGATGGATAACCTGGTACTTTTCTGTTCTAATTATCTGTCTAAAATTATTAGCAGGGGGAGTCCTGTGGGGCTTGCCAGTCCAATGGTGACTCAAATTCACTGTTAATAATAACCAATTCTCTCTGCAAAGTTGCAAAATGGAACCTGAGGTTAAATCTGTGCTAAGGAGAAGGGCATTACTGAGGTAAAAGTTTTGCCAAGTCAAAACATCACTGCATCAGTGGATTTGGGACACACAAGGACCATATTGGAGAGTTGATAAGCAATAAAACCATTTCTATTTGAACAATAAATCCAATACGAAGATCTTGTCTTCTAGCTTAAATACCTAAGTATCCTAAATATGGCCTTATCAGAACAATGCCATACCTCCTTCATACTTCAAGAAATATTTGCGAAAAAGACATTGTCAGTTGAGTTGACTTCCTGTAGAAATACACCCAACATTTGCCAAAATAAACATACACAACAATATTAGCCATGGAATCTGGGTCACCATTGCTCTCTAATATTGAGTATTGTATAAACAATTAAAAATGCTAAATTGATCCATATATAGATTCTGTGGACCACAGAACATAGGCTGACTATAACATGTATTCATAATTCACCTACCACATACCTTTTCTATTTGCTTACCGTACAATAATATATCTGAAAAACTTATTTCTATCCCTTGATTCAGACTAAATAAATACAGCAGGTGTTTCAAAAAGTGTGTCAGTTTTATTGGTTGGATTATGTAACAACCTCAGTCTTCCTAATGTTCTTCTCACCAATTTTGAAAGGGGATTCGGGATTTTTTTTTTCTTTAAAAATTATTCATTGTTTACTATATATTACTTAAGCTGTTTTCTGCCCTTGTGACCCTCTATGTTTTTCCATAAAGCGTAATAGTCCATGCTCTGAACCAATACAAATGCTAAAAAATACATTAGGGAAATGAGCAATGGGTACAACTGAAAAATTAGTGGCTGAGAGCAACACGTTGCAGCAAGACTGGAACAGTCCACAGGGCAGCGAGGCAGGAAACTGCTACCAGCAGAGCAAGTTTTCAGTCATCTGAATTCTACCTGCTTATTGCTTGAACGGCCTGTAAACAAGCAGAAATCAATACTGTACAGGTGCACGCACACAGCTCATGAGATCCAAATACTGTGTGCACAAGGTTTCCCAGATGATTGGAATCACCTCACTAAGCTTGTTCCTCCAGGGATTTCCATTTTTCACATAATGAGGAGGTCATTGCCAGCTAAAATAGAAACTAAATATAATTGGTGAAAGATGCTTCTTAAATGATAGTAGTCTTTCTAATTCCAGTAATAAGGAGGACAATTACATTGTAATGTTAGAAAATGAAAGAAATCTATTTCTGATACCAGAAAATTTCAGCCCAGTTTAACACGGATCCTATTCTGACTATTCAGATGAAAAGTGTATTTACTCTTTTTCATATTGCATGTATATATTACATTGCCTATTTCATCTGCCTCATTTTCCTAATTAAATTTCCTTCAAGCTGCGTTCCTGCAGTTGTAGGTGGGAATACAGCATTAAAGGCTAACAGAGCAAGTAGACTGATTTTACAGCCACAACAGACCTCAAATCTGTATAACCCATATTAGGGAAAAAAACCAAACCCATGACATGGCATTCTACACTACACTCTGAAACAGAAGAATGCTAAAATTAAGAAAAGTGTCAAGATACACTAAAACATTTTCAAATACTATGAAAGTTTTGTAGAATTTCAAGAATAGGCTCATTGTGTTTGTCCAGCCTATATAAACACTACTCATACGTTTAAAGTATTTTTGAAAGGAAATCTTAACACAGGTTTGAGTTCTTCAAGTTTATTTTGGGGGGCAGGGGGAGGGGGGTAGGAGTGATGGGGTTTTGTTTTGTGCTTTATTTAAGTAGCAGAAGGGGTGGAATCGTAGGTGTCAAATACACAGGGAGAACTCTGAACAGGAGATAAAGTTCACCTAAAGGCAGGTCCCTAGGACATCAAAATAGGTGTCTGCTTGTTACGTGTCATCTCTAGAGGCAGAGACCAATAGCCAGCAAAAACGCTGGAAATTACTTTCTCTGTACTTACTGACTGTAAGGAGTGATGGCACTAATCCTTTAGGGTTTTTTTCCTGCTTTCACAGACCTCCCCATTGGATGCTGGAGACATTCTGGTACTACATTGTATCATGCAGTTACTTGCCCTTAACAACAAGGTGTTGAGATCACCACCCACTGGGAGCCAAGCTTAAGGCTTTTGCTGAGCAATCCCATGAGCGCTGTTCTAGGAAAGCTACAAGTCTGGTTCTAACAGGAGAACACAAGATAACACAAGATGAGCTGCTAACTTAAGATGTACACTCAAGAAAACCAATTACAATGCCATTATCTCTCTGTGTCAATAGAAGTTAATATTTTACAAACAATCCAAGGAGTGTTCTTAAATTTTAAAGTTTGTCTATTTTACCATATTAGTATCACCCTATTCTTTAATATTGACACTCCTGATGCTGCTACTCAATTTCACCATAAAGACACTGTAAATTTATATGGCAAAATGAAAACAACTTAGTTGATTATTTTAAGATCTTACAAAAAGAAAAATCACCTATTTTTGAATTCAGCAAAATAAGACAACTTGTATCACAAACTGCAGTTAAAGGAAAAAAAGTAACTCTCCAGTAAATTACATTTACATCTACCTTCATATTTTTCCACCACGCGTCGTAAACTGCCCTTACCTATACCCTTAAATGCATATCTGGCATTTTTGTCTCTAAAAGGTTTGGTTACGTGGAAGGTGATGTTCCTACTTAGACATCTGAATTCTGCATTCAAGACGTGATGTACAATGAAGAACTGCCCTGCATGCTACCTCCCATCTCTTCGTGTTGCAATATTTTCTTCTCATTCCCTCCCCTCACTGCCACTTTGTGAGGATGAAGTCCACACACTACAGAATGCTGCTTATTTAAACCAAGCACATAGCAATGAACATCCTGGTTCCTAGCAGCCAGGATTTGCCATTTTAATAAAAGAATATTTAAATACACTACTGAAAAGAAATTATTTTACCCTAAAATTGTTCAGTTTTTCTACTAGCCTTTTTCCCTTGAAGCAGCTTTATCTCTCAGCATTTCCACCCTTGTACAAAATTTAACTACATATTTTGAGTTCTTCCAGTTTCAGAAAAACGGACTCTAATTAAAAAAACATAAAACCTCTCCCTCTTAGTGAGCCAAAATAAAGCATGCTACTGCTATTTCTGTTCTGAAAAAGCCAAGAAGAATTACAAAACTAGAAAAGGTGCTCAAGTATCTTTGACAGCCAGAGCCTAGATTCTCTCCATGGGGATGGTATTTAATGCGCTACATGGGGTTGAAGGGAAAAGCTTGTGTGGATTATTCTCCATTTTCACCACCCACAGAAGCTACTGAACAGAAAGCCCATTAAATGTGATGCACACAACCAATCCTGGTGGTGCTGGCAAGGACTGATTTCTCACGTCATGTGCAGATTATGATGGACTTGAATCCACTACATGTGGCTTCCCCTGCTTAATCTAGCAGCAAAGAAAACATCAAAATTATTACTGTTTAAATATATTGCCATTTTCTTAGCATGGTGAATCAAGGTAAATCATCTACACTTAAAATTAAAATAGACTGTGGCATGTTGCATAGTACCTAAGCACCTTAATGAGCATGATGCTCAGGGCCATCCATTTGCAATCCCATAGCCTGCCTTCCCCTGCAGCTCTGTTCCTTTGCACCCAAACTGCAGCAGCATCTCCCAGTCTCTCTGGTGCAGCATTTTTCCATTCTGCTCTTACAGTGTTGATCTCACAGTCTTGCACCTAGAAGCCCTGGTATTGCTGGTACAACCAGCCAGTTCTCCCAGGATATGACTACAATCTCCATAAGAATCGTCCCTTCCTCTGCCCCCTTCTCCTACCGCCAGTTGGTAGCTTTTAGGATACACCAGCAGACCCAAGAACGTGCCTACACAAAGCTCAGCAACCGAGCAGCCCCCAACCCCGAGCACAGCATGCTCCAGTTAACACCAATAGCATCCCGAGCAGGAACCTGAGAGAGGTCTGATGAAAATTAAATAGTTCCCAATTATACTGGGTCTGACTAGGATGGGATTAGCTTTCTTCACAGTACCCTTTATGGTACCGTGTTTTGGATTTGCGACTAAAACCATGCTGATAACACACCAATGTTTTGCTTATTGCTGAACAAGGCTCTCTCTTCCCCCAACCACCGGCTAGCACCAGTGAGTTGATGTACATCTTCACCTGTGGCTCCTCACAGTACAGCTGCACGACTCCCAACCTCTCTCAACACTGTTGCACAACAGTCTAGCCCTCGACATATTTAAAATGGAAGATGGACAAAATTAAAAAACAAAACAAAACAAAAAACTGTTAGCCTATTTAAAAGCTACAGCTCAAATAGATACCAGCATACACTAGTTGCATTGGGATCTCAACTTACAGCCCCCAGAATAAAGCAAAACTCAGATCCCTTCTAAATGCCAGTATAAACAAGTTAAGTTTTAACAGAAGCCTTACATGCTACTGAAACACCTTCCTGCTGCCTCCTTTAGATCTTTACCAGTTTGGGTTCTTTTCCCTCTTATCTATTTATTTTTGAAGTAAACTTTATATGTCTTTTCAAAATTGTTCCTCTTCTGGCATTACCAGGTGCTGTAGATGAACTGTTTAAGATAATACTTGGGTACACACAGGTACATGCATGTATGTCTGTTCTCATTTTCCTCTCCTTGTTCTCTGGTCTGTCATTGCCATGACTTTTATGGTTTTAATTTAAAAAATAAATAAAAAAAAAAAAACAACAACAAAAGAAAAAAAAAAAAACCAAAACCAAAAACCCCAGGTCTGACCCCTGGAAAAAACAAGTTAAAAAATCTCTACAATCCCCCAAATTCAAAGACACCCAAAGTCCTTGTTGACCAAGGGGGATACAGACAGCTAAAAGGAAGCGAACAGCTCTGTAAAGCAATCACAACACTGACAAGTTAATCAACAAATGCAGAATCAAGCTAGATATCAAAAGCAATGTACCATCCATAATGCACGTAGAGGGCATAAATATTTTTAAATGATGTAGAAGTAGTTGTCAAATTCATTTCTATAGCAAGCATTCTGAATACAAATGAGGCAAACTTGTTTGTTTCTTATAACTCAGGTAAAGAGTGCAAAGTCATACACATTAAATGAAAAGGTTTGTAAAGGCAAAAGAACTGTATAATCCATTAAACTTAAAGAAAAATGAAGGCTTAGAAGAGTCATGAAAGCACTAAATGCATGACATCCTTCAACTCTCCATATACGTACTGTGTTCACTAGAAGATGACTCATATAGCGTTTAACCAGACTGAGAAAATAATTCTGGCAGCAGCAGTTCATTGTTTGCCTCTGTGCTCAGGTAACAGCTCAAAATTTCCATGTATTAGGACTTGTTTCCAAATATCACATTAAAACTTCTTTTTGCTATTTTGACACCCTATCTATACTTGCAAGTTTGCTTTTTTTCCAAAAGAACTTTTATGATGAACAACATAAAATTCCTGCCTTGCATTATGCTGGAGTTGGTTTATGTCCATTTTATGCCAGAATACATAAGCATGAATTTAACAGACTGCAATACTGCAGACGAGATCTTTCAAACAGAATCCCCATTCCAAGACCTGAACTAGAGCTTGACAGTCTTCTCTGCTAGACATCTGTGCCCACTCTTCCTCACATAAATAGAGATTATCCAAGGTAACAGTTCCTTCTTCTATCATCATCCAAGAAGATGACATGAATCCAAAGAAAAGTCTGATAACTGAGAACTTTTCAAAGTCCATGTACTGTATCAGTAGTTTTAAGGAGGGTGTTTAATGAAAATGGATACAATCAACAGGTTCACCTCCTCATTGACTTCTACCCAAAAAGCAAATTATGTACACCCATACATAGGCAATAAGACAAATGATGTTCACAAATCTTTCCTTGATGTTTATCTAGAAAATAAAAATAAACCCCAAACCACACATTTTATTTTAAACATTGTTTAATAACCTGCATCCACCATTGCTATTATCCTGATTCATGGAAAAATCAGGATTTGGGTTTTGCCTCTGCAAGTCAACTCTGATGAACGAGACCTTTAGTGTTGCAATAACTATTGTGAGTAATGGAACAACCAATGCTTTTATTAAGAAGAAACACTGAATAATGTATTACCAACACTAAGATCAAGGCAAAATACATTTTTATAAGGGAAATGAATATCAACATGCCTTTTTTTAAAGCAGAAAGGTGAATGGCAGAAAATGAAAAAATTAAGAAAATGCTACATGGAATGCAGTAAATGGCAGAAATTATACTGTGAAAATCCTTTTTTCTAGGGTGGCTACCTAGGGCTACATTACATGCTGGAGGAAGAATAAAAGATTTTTACATTTCTTGAGATGTATATGTAAGGAAAACTCTACCCTGGTGAAGGTAGTGATGGGGGAGGAAGGTCGCTATAGAGACTAGCACACTGCACACTTAAAACACTTGAGTTTAAGCTCATTTCTTTTGAGGCTACAAACTAAGAAAGCTGACAGGATGAAACAAGTAGGAATGTTTTTTTGCTGTACCTTTCAGTGGAAAATGGTGGCTTTAAAAATGCAGAGAAAATAAAAAGTTGTTGTGTTTTAGCATTCTTATTTATTAGTTATATGGCACTATATAAAGTCACTTTATAGGCTTTAGAAATACACACCATGACTAAGCCTTCCCTGAAGTGGCTTACTATTTCCTTTGAGTGAATGCAATTTGGACATCTATAGTATTGGACAGAGAGATGGGGCAAATAGAGTTGCAGAAGAAAACCTGCCAGGACCTAAGTGGAACAAATCAAGGAGTAAAAGTCTATGAGGAGAAGAGAGAAATGGCTCTTTCCAAATCTCTATGATGGTACAAACCAAAGCACAATCCAAGAGAACACAGAGTGTATTATGGCAAAAGGATGCTCCACACAGTTTAGGGCCAGCACGGGATTACAGAAGTAATAACCGTGCCATGAGCAAGAGAAGTTGCATGGTGAATTTCCACACACTGTCCAGAATGCTTTAACTTATGTCACTGAGAAACCAGTGATGTCACTTCAAAAAAACCCTGCTGATTCAGTATACACCTTTAAAGGTTTTCTGTATTTTGTTCTTCTGTCCTTTAAACTCTTGATACTTAGCCTGCTTCAGATGAAGCTACTTTAAAGGACTGCAGAGTTAAAGTGAATTCTGCCCTACTAAAAAAAAAAAAAAAAAAAGAAATCAACAGAAAGACTGAGGCACTTGAGAAAACTTCTGAAAGATCACAAAGGAAAAAACACTACACATATACAGGGATTCCTGACCATACTTTTTACCCAAGTAAAGAGAAATAAGACACAAACAGTATGAACAAGTCTGGGATTAGTGTTTTCATACTTAATTTCATTCTGAATACAATGCATTAGTATTAGACTATGGTTTTGTCTCTGTAATACTATAAATTTATTATATTTGGAGCATTTCCTGCTATACCCAAGTGTCTCCACAAGTATTTTATCTTGCTGAGTTAATAAATGTAACACAAACATTTAGAGGAAAATGCAGACAGTATATTTTACCTAACAATTCCTCAGGCATTAGATTAAAAGAGTCATTTAATGAAAATTTATTGTCAGATTTACATTTATATATACCTAATACTACTAGATAGTGAGTTCTTTACATTTTATGTACAGTGCATCTATGTCTACTGCTTGATGCTAGAATCTTTAAGACATCCTGTTAGCTTTCATTTTACCACCTTCTAGATGTGCGTGCTCTCCAAAATAAAGCCATTTAAACTAGGCTGTGCCAGGGACACTGGAATTAATGAAGCCTCACCTTCAAAGGATTTATGTCCTCATCTTTCTCACACCTCTTTTTGTTTCCCCCTACAAGAATCACAGCCGTCCCCCAGGGCCCTTGGAGTATCGCAGCCAGGTGAGGTACAGCAGTACTGTGGTTAATTAGAGTTAATTCTGCATATGCTGAGTAGCCAGCCTAGAGGGGCACACTGGTTGCTCCCAGACATGTGGAATAGCTGGGAAGACATCTCCCATCATATTAAACAGGTGAAGGCTACTGCCTTAAAAGGGACTGTTACAACTGTACAGTCTATCTGCATAACTACCACCATACATGTTGACATCTAATCACATACCACACAATTAAAAGATGAACTGCTGTTATAATGCTGACATTTGTTAAGACAAAGTTTTAAAAACTTTTGCACATTTGCAAAATACAAGTGTGCGTGATTCTTACTATTTCTGGCTCATTTAAACCAGCAGGCCTGGTTTAAATGAACTGCAAATGAACTGGCAACTGCAGGCAAACAATGGTGGGGAGAAAATTGAGAAAGTAGCTGAAAATGCAAAAATGATTTGCAAATCTTTCAAAAAACCCACAGCCTTAGTGAACTATTTGAAGAAAGGTGAAGTAAAAGAATCCATCTGTGAAAAGGAAGTTGTACACTTCTCTACATTTAGCTTTCCCCGTATGCAAATATGTTCTCTCTGGTTTTCAGACGCTCCCTGTATACTTAACCATACGTTCAGAAAACGGCAAATATTATTTCCTGTGTCCTGGCCAGTTCCTTGTCTTTTCCAAAGGTACCCGTGGTAGAGCTCACAGCTTGATGCAGTTTTGAACAGCGCACTGTTAGGTACTCGTTCAACAAGGCAATATTAAATGATAACTGGGCTGCAAGTCAATGGAAACAATAAGCAAATTTTGGAAGGGGAACCAAACTCTTTCTCAGTGTCAAGCCACCATTAAAGCACGATGGGAACCCACTTACAGTTGACTATGGTTGGTTAGATACTTCTCAACACAATGACTTGAGTACATTTAAGCAAAAATAGGCCAGACCTATGTGATTATGTTTCAGGAGATCTTGCATATCTGGTAGCAGAAAACTGACCATACTAGGGTTATATCAAAATATATCTATTTACTGAATATGGGCCCTTTTCATAAGATATTTTCAATTGAGAAAACATGGCTTGCAGTTCCTGTTATCTAATACACACATGCAGTAGATTTAGTCCAGTAAGATACTAACCCTATCAGGTTTGGGTTTAGATTTTAGCAATAAGACCTGGCTTACTTTCCCTCTCCTTCACTACCAAAAGAGCGAAATTTCCTTCTCTAAAGCCAATATGAGGTTTGTCAGAGCCTTTACTGGATGCAGACCTCAAAACACAGATGACAGATGCTTATGAAAAAAAAAAAGTCAATAAAGTGTTTGTCCATTTCAGCCTAAATTTCATTTGAAACTGCTATGAATACAATCATTCTGGGGAGAATTTGTTTTTCGTGTAGAAAACAATACTACAGTTATACATCTCTCTGAGTGAACCCACCTCCCTGCCGCCCACTCCTAGAGTAGGGCAATGACTACCATTCTACATGCTGAAATAGCCAGCATTGTTCCATGCATCTCTTGATCACATTTTATATTTAAAGATGTTCACCTTGCTTTCTTTATGAGCCTGTTTTGCACTGCAGACAGGAGCTCTTAGCAAATTAACCACTAAAACATACCACATGGTTTTCTAGCTTCAGGAGTTTATTTTCAGAATTAGGACTTAACACAACCCCAGAATTTTATCCTTTGATTAATTCACACAAGCAACAGGAGTCAACGATAATCTTGCCAAATGTTCTTAAAGTCAAATTTCAAAAAATACAGATGTAACAAGGTATTTCCTCCACTGTAATATTTGCAGCAGAAATGCAGAGAAGTCAGAACCGAAGAGGAAGATATTGCGGTAAAGATTTTTCAATAATCTGCATCATCTTTGGTAAAAGATTAAGGATCACTTAAAATGCTTCTATAAACACAGAAATGGTTTTAAGCACACATAATTTCTACAAGTGTATCATTATAATAGGTCCTATGTCCTAAATACGTCATACCATGTACTAATTATAACACTTTACTGTATATGCACACTTCTATCCAGCTAGTTTTATACTTTATGGTTGCCAAATATCCTGAAAAACATACTTTTTAATCTATCAGTAACTATCCTTAGGTTCCTGATTTTTTTTTTCCTTTTAGGCAACAATCTATATGATTTTTTATTTTTTTTTTACCTAGTCTCAGCGTACAGAATTGCAGGAGTCACATAATCAAGCCATAAACCAAGCAAATAATTTTGTATGGTTTTGCTGTATTTCTGCGCTTCCTGTCCAACTTCGCATCACTTCAGGCATCAACAAAAAAGTGTTTTACTGTTACTCCTTTTAACTTTCAAGATTAAAAAAACCCAACAAACCTTTATGGTCACACAGTGAGTTGGAATAACTGAGACAGTATTATGTTCTCATTTGTCAGTAAACCTGATAACATTTTAAACAAGAATTGGGTGCCAGATGACTGTTCTGCAACTAATTCTGGAACAAATTTCTGTATAATCTACTGGAAGTGCTTTGGAGCTCCTTGCCAGCAAAGCTTTGTAATAAGATATTCATGAGTAATTAGAAATCTATAGACATGATTAAATCTTAATCTACAATCTGCAGGATGAATATTTAGGCTGAGGCACAGCAATCTGGCAGAGAAGTCAACCCTCTGTAGGTTCAAGAACTTGGCTGCCATTTGTCAATGCTGAAGCTCTGATTTGTTTGTGAATTCCTGACTGTAGTGGTTTCCAATGGACAGACATCTCCTAAACAGATTGCTACCTCAGTTCCCCAGCCCTCCACCTTTCAGTCCTGACTTGCCTGAGAACCAGCATCAAATATTTTACAGAAGGTAGGCATAAATTGGTTATTTCTACTATAAACTTTGGACTACCATTAAACTTAAATAATGAACGTAATTTGCCTGGTCTTTATTATTTAAAAGGTCATATGTACTACACAAGCTACCCAGTAGGTAACTGTACTTAGTCAAGCAAAGCTCTCACTAATTTTCATTTTACCTCAACAGCAAGAAGTTGTGCTGTACGTAATGTCACAGCAATACCATAAAGCTCTGGGAATAGCTGGTTCTAAGCAGCCTGGAAACCGCTACAACTGTAAACAAAAGAGACCTTGACTGAAACTACTGAAAAATTCATATTCTCTTGTTGTTATTTGAGATATATTGGCTTATGCAAGTGCACTTCATAGTCAGGACAAACCCTCCCAACTGTCTACACACCAAGCAGCCTTCCATTCCCTATGCATCTGATGCAGTATGAGGAATGTAGACTAACAACAAACTAAATGCAGGCTAACACTAAAAAGGTGTTTAATGAAACTGGTTCTTTAACTGGTTAGGCAATTACAACATCCATAGCCACTGCTCTGATAGGCAGAGCCAAACTGAACACAGGAAATATTTAACTTCTGTAATCATCGCCAGCTAAAGATTTCAGAGAACTTTTGAAAAATATATAGAAAGATCCATCCACGAAAACAAACCCCATATAAAATTGCCAGAAAAGGATATCATAAAAATCTTTTTTCCTTGGTCAATCTAATTAAAATTGTCTGAAATTAACAGCAAGAATCACAAATTTTACCCTTGGTTCAAATCCATACTGCTGGTTTTAAAGGTCTGTGATGAACTGTTATTTTGAGTCTTCTATGCTGCTCTTTTAGCAGTCAGCAAGCCTAAAGCAAGAATTGGCATAAAGTAAACTGCCAATGGAGAAAAGTAATTCAGGTCCACATAAGTCTACTTGCTATCCAAATGTGGACATAACACATACATATTGCCAATTAAAGTTATCCCAAGCAGAGGAATATTATTTTGTTAGACTCACTCATCCATCTTCTGGCATTTAGAATGTCTTCATAGAAAAAAGAAATCTGAATGTAGTATGAAAATAAATTAAAGTACATCTGGAACGATTCTCTTAATATTTATAACAGAAAAGATAGTACTGCCTTTTAGGCAAATATGGTTACTCAATTAATACACATTCCCCAAATTAATTGGATCACAGATTTCAATATTCCAAATTAATCTTTCTCACTGCAAAAAAATCAAACAATCAAATTGACATGGATGAGAATTCAGATGTCTTGTGGAATCCCAATTTATGTGCAAGCATTAAGAAAGTCTTTAATAATAAAATCAAGTGTTAGAGATTTCAGCAGGACCCACTGCCTCTTCTCTACAGGTGATTCACTGAAGTTTTGCCTCTTCCAGAGAACCTGTGTGTTCCTGCATGATACTACACAAAGTATCAAATACAAACTTTTCCTTAGCGATCAGCAGTACCGTGCAAATATTCAGTTTACACACTTCAGATACTGGGGGAGATATCTAGACGGAAGAAAAACACACCTCAAGCTCAAGTAGTGAGCGCTGTTTTCTGAAAACACTGTACCTATCACATGATTTGAAAGGCTCTAAAAATCCAATCTTATGTCTTAAAATGTGCATCCAAATGTGGTGAATTTTTCTGACCTTAATCTCTGTCAGTTCCCCATCTGTAAAACAGAGATAATACCATATCCCTCAGTAGGGTTTTGTGAAGATAAATTTAATTTAAAACCTGTGAAGCACTTGGATACAGTAGTGATGAGCAGTACAGAAAAGCCTATGCGGAAATTAATAATTCTGACTTCAGAGCAGCATCAGAACGATGTGCTGTAAATAAGACTTAGGGCCACACATCATACACTGAGAATAAAACAACATCTTGAAGAGCTGCTCATTAATTGAGTACTGTCCATCCTGTGTACTAAGGCAGTAGGTTTTGGAGAAGTATTGTGTGCTTTTATAGTTAAAGACTTTTTCATAATGCATATGCATAAGAGAAGCTGAATTTAGGTTGCAATGCCAGCCTTAATGTTAACACCCTCTTCTCTTGACTGCTTGCTTTTGCATTCTTAATAGCGTTCTCTCCAAGCAGTTTGTACGTGTAATATTTATATACAAAGAATGAATTATGATCTCACCGTGAATCTCTGATTTCCATGCACAAGTGGTAATGAACAAAGCCTGGTTAAAAAATATCCATTAGAAAAATAAAATGCCAAGCTTGCCTGGGCTTGGTAAATTCAGCAGGGATTCTACTGAATTTTCTCTTCAATCGCTTGAAACAGTCCAAGTGCTACTTCTCTTAACACTATGCATTACCATAAGAGATTTGGGAAGGGAAAATATATCAGTCCTTTCAATTTTTATCAAAGGCATTCATCTTTAATTCTCAACAGTAACAGCAGCTGACATGTTCCCTTTGCTAGCTGCTGTGAAAATAAATCAGGTAGAAATTAAGTTAGAAGGACACATGGGAATCAAGGAGCAATAGCATCTCCACAACATGCTCTCCAGTGCTGCCTCCTCTTCCCTCTGCACCTTACTGGAGCAGGAGATGGCTGATCTTGAGAGGGTTTATATGCAAGTCCTTCTCCAGTGACAACAATCTCCTTCCTCAGACTGCATATATGCTCTTGAGGCAACAGGTATCATTGCGAGAGACCTCTGACAGCACAGCTCTTGCAGAGAGAGCACCAAACGAACAGTCCTACTGCCTGACCCAAGACAGCCGACCCTAGGAAGCGGGACAGTTTCCCGTTGTGATTTCATTTAGATGACATGTAAGCTGCTCATTAAAAGCAAGAAAGACCTAGCAACACAAGATCAGAATCAGATCCTGCAAGTTTCAGCTCAAGGCGTTTCCTAGAACTGACGTACTAAAATAGCATAATGTGTTCAAGTTAAAATAAATTTTTTTATTATTAAATCATTTGAAAGTGGTCGCATATTTACTGATCATTTGAAAAAACAGAGTAGATTTCCCAGAGACTAATTGCACAAAACCTAAAAAAAATAGTATTCTCTTTTAACTAATTTTATCTGTGTAAAATTATCAATGGTCTTAAATGTCACCAAAATAAGTGGTCTACTATATTCCAGATAAGCTGGCTTCAGAGAGTACTTAGAAGACATTTTTTGTTCAAAATTACAGCACTCACTATGCTTTGTCAACACATATGTATTTATAACAATTTTTATAGTAATGTGAAACCAGAAGATGTTGTACCTAGAATATTCCATCTTCCCAAAAGGACACCAGAAAGCCAACATCTTTTAAATATTTAATTAGGACTAAAATCAAATTTACATAGTGATATGCCACATTTTCAGCTAGTGATGAAGACAAACATCTCTGCGTATTATCAGTACTTGAAAGGGTAGTCATTTCTATTCCACGTTGCTTACAGAATGTCTCCAGAGATTTTTACAATATTGTGCATCATTTTAGATGCTACTTTTCATCTTTTAACTAGTTCATTGTTGCTATAAGTTGGGACATTAAATTTCCAACAGTAAAATATTTGGTACTTAATCAAAGTTTTGAGATGCACCCTAAAATAATTATATTTGCCTTTAGCAAACATGAGATTTGAGTTTTGAACAAAACTGCTGATGGAAGCTGATGAAAATTACTCCAGCTTGAAATGCACTGACAGATGCGGTATCTAGCAAGGGATTTCCCTGGAAATTTTTCTAATTTTCTTTGACTAATTTAGAAAAGGTTTATTTAAAATATGTTAGAATGTACTGAAGTGCAGGGTCACATAATATCTGGTCATGTGAAGAAAGGAAAAACGTAGCTGAGAAACCTAAGCTCTGGCATTTTGAAATGGTAAAAATTTATCCAGAAACCAAAAGTCGTTTAAATGAGCTAAGATTTTCTACCAAAAAGAGGAAAAAATAATATATATAATTGTATATTATATACAATTTAATTATCTTCAACCTATAATTAAATTAAAAATTGATAAAATTCATTAATATTTCTCATTTTATGAGCTTTTGGAAAAGAGGAAAAAGAAAAAAAAAATCCACGGAAAGCTTTCCCATTTTTTCTCTCTCGAAGAAGTACCTTATTGCCAAGAAACCAGATTTCAGTAAAAAGCAACAAATACACAAACACACAAACATTGCATAAGAAAGCACTATGGAGATCGTAACATATTTCAAGGTTATGACTTGTAGAATCTTTAAAAGTTACCACACCTGCCAGGGAATCTGCCTTTTGCAGAGTGAAACTGGTTTGAAATCAAATAATTTAATCATTAATCATAAAAACAAAAATGGTAACACAGACAAAGAAAACAAAATGATAATATTATTTTTCTGACTGTGCATTTCACTCTCTGCCCCAGCATTAGATGATCAGCAAGTCAAAGGTGCAGAGAGAAGTGTGGCTATTTTTATTACAACTCCTACTCAATCCAGAAACATTGGCTGGAAGGGATTTCTGTAAATGTTGCCTCCAACCTTGGGACCAAAGTATAACTATCGCAAACACTAGATTTCAACACAAGGTTGAAATATCTAGATCATGTCAACCTTGACTTTGACCAGCTGAATCTCCAAGGATGGACATTCCATAATTAATCCCAGGAACTTGTCCTTCAACATGGGAAATGAAGTAGATTATGAATGAGCACTGAAGAAAAAAAAAATCACTAAATTCCACTAAAAACACCACAAGCCTCATGGGGCAGCAGGCTCTTACATTAGATAGGTATTACTCCCTCAGCTTGTTAGATGGCATCATGCCAAACGTGACTGTTTTTCCCATCCTCTTCCATTACTTCCTTGTGTGATTAGTACAAGCAAAATATCCACATCCCCTTTACTGTAATTACTTACACGTGCACTGAAGAATTATAGAATGGTTTATGTTGGAAGGGACCTAAAAGTTCACCTAGTTCCAGGCCCCTGCAGGGGCACCTCCCACTAGACCCAGTTGCTCAAAGCCCCATCCATCCTGGCCTTGAACACATCCAGGGATGGGGCCTCAACAACTTCACTTGGCAGCCTGTTACAGTGTCTCACCACTCTCATAGTGAAAAATTTCTTTCTAATATCTAATTTAAGTGTACTCTCTTTGAGTTTGAAGCCATAAGTTTCCCAAAGAAGAAAGCTCCTTTCATTACTGTTGTAATTGAGTTCTCCCAATGTACTTCTTGCAATGATATTGAAAAAACCTTTCTTTGCAGTAGAAATGGGTAAACGAGCTCATATTTTGCTACTGGATTAAACAAGATGTCTGCACAGATGTATCTGTATCAACATATGTGAATTTCCAGACATATATCATTCTGTCCCCTGTATCACTTAAACCTTCAAAAATTTAACCCTTCCCAAATTAATGCAGTGTAATAGGTGATCACTTCCAAGGGAAGATTTCCTTTGACTGTAAAATTTAACAACTAATTCTTATTCTTGTGTTCTCCAATGTAATTGCAATAACAATCTAACCTGAGTTAATCCAGGTTATTTAGTATTAATCTTGATAACTGATTCTTATTTTAATATATGCTTATTAACTTTGTGTTGCACTAGTGGAGTGAAGGTTCTAGCTGTTAGCAATCCAACATGCTCTCTATAGGCTCCCCTTGGACCTGTTCAAGAGCCCTCATAGGGGTTTGCTTTCCGGTATCACACTGCTACAGCCTTAAAGCACAGAAACCCACATCCACAAACCGGAACATTTCCTGAGACAACACTGCAAGTGATTAAAACACTTGAAGATTTTCTTTTGTTGTTTTGTTTTCATGTAACACACTCTTAATGCACTCAGCTAAATGGAAAGTAGAACTCAACTGCCATGTAGAAACATGCAGGAAACTATTCCAGTTCTATGTGCAGCGCAGGTTCCAAACTGTGATTGACCTATGTGTCAAGCTTTAATAATGGAATTTTGTGCCTTGCTCTTTAAGATGTAGGACTGATAGTTAGTAATTAATTGTTTTAACTGAAGAGTGTATAACAGGTTGCTATAGCAATAGCTACTCTGTATTCCTTCAGCTGAATACTTTACTCAAAATTACTACTTTTACAAAGTACTTCAATATGCACCTCTTCATAACATACAGCGCAGGATTTGCTCAGATGCAACTTCTCGGTTTGCGCCTGTGCCCCAGGCATTTGCACTATTACAGCAGGCAAGGACACTCTGGGAAATCTTTGCATTACAGATAAAAGAAGGCATTCTGCAGAATTAGCAATCTGGGATGAGTAATCTCAGAAGAAAGAGATGCATAATCCCCCAAGCCCTCCTTGAGGCAACTGCATCTCTTGAAATGTGTTTTCAAACTCCAAAGAGGTGTGTGGAGCAGCCACGTTCCCCCATAGTGAACACTTGTAGTTCTGTGTGTGGGAGCAAACAGAGCACAATGACCCTATTTTGCAGGGGATTTACCTTCAGAAAGGCACAAATCAAGGGAACCATGCTTACACCTACCCTACTCAGATGGACAGTGAGGTTATTCACTGGGCAGGGTAAATTATTTTTTTCTCCAGTTTCTACATATCTAAAAAGAAAAGCTGGCTAAATTCAAAAAACACCTTTTAATTTAAAGAAGAAATCTGTGTCTAATGGCCTATTTGGAACATCATACTTCATGGGAGAATTCTGAAATCATATCAGAGTATATTATTAGCCTGTCATTTATTTTATTACCATTTGGCACACAGATATATATGCCTACGGTCTCTCAACAGTACAAGGAAGAACAGGGAGTTCTATTGCACACATTTTGTCATTATTTCTACGTTGAAGAAAGATCTCAGTAAAGCATGTTTCTCCAGGTAGTTACAATCCCCTTTATCTTTCCCACACACCTGTATTCCCTATCCCTACTGAACACAAACACATGCAGTCAAACATTTATTGGGTACACGGGAAACAAGCCAAGGCACTGGGAGCCAGAGCTATTACTGTCTCAAGTTCAGAATGTAGAATTTACCCACCCTGGTGCAGGGTGTTGAGGCAGAAGACAGAAGAGAGCAGGATGATAGATGAATCTGGAGTGAGCAAGCCCTTTATTCAGCAAATAGATCTTGCTAATACAGTAGCATATGAATGATCAGCTCTTCCCCAGAGGCAACCCTGTCCCCCAGGAAACCCAGGTATGGAACCTGACATGACAAATATTGATTTCCCCAGAGGAATTTGTTTTCCAAACACAAGTGAAGTATTACCTCAAATCAGCGATCAAACCTCAGCAGCAGTTTGCATTTAAAGGCATTTAAAACTATCATACTGCAGTGCACATAATATGTAGAGTCAGGTAAGTGCAATATATATTTACACACAATTCTTGAATGCACAGGGTTTAAGTGTTGGCATACTTAATTATTTCTGAATCAACACTATTTAAAATTAATTTTTTGGTTTAATTTATTTAATTTACTAAAAGCATGATCCAAAGCCTTTTCACAGGATGGAAGAATTCCCATCACACTAAGATATGTTCTCAGAAATCCTACTTATCACATCAATATTGTAGATTTACTCTTCTCTGTTATCGTTTAGTGCCACTTATGTAAACTAGGTAAATTTTCCAAATTTTATTTTATTATTTGAAAGAATTTATAGTCTATTTGCTCATTTCATGAGTCAGTGGTATAGATCTCCCAGATATGAGACTACTGTTTGACCCAGATTTAACTGATTTTAATAACATGACATTCCCCAAACTTGAAGAGGAATAAAAAGTGAATGATAAATGGCTATACCTATCCCATTCAAGAACACACACTTAGGATTCATCCTATTCTTTCAAAATGAGTATACCAAAACAATAACATGAAATAATATGAAACCCAAAAAAATTAATTCTTAAGTGGTATATACAGCTCTGTGACATTCCTCTGATGAATAAAAGACATCTACTACTAATCCCCTTCTAATTTATTCAATTTATTCATTGCCTATTTGCACAATTTATTTGAACTGCCTATTCAGGGCAAAGAGCTACTTCTGCAATCAAAAGTAACCCTAAGATGATACTAGTTATTTTTTTGTGCCATCTGATTAACTTGTAGCAGTATGCATTCCCTTTCATTGCTACAGCTGGCCCATTATTCATTAGTTCTATAGCAGCAAATTGTTCATATACAAGAAGAGCAAACCAAAATTTTTGTGTTCGTGTCAGTTGGAAAAAATACCACTCTAACAGAAAAACTTGTTATCCTCAAATATTCTTTTGCACCAAGATGACCCAGGAACAGTTTTTTCTCAGGCAATTATTCAAGTGAGGAGGAATCATTCAAAGATTGTGCTTATCAAGTTTACACTCAAACTCACAATCTATGGATAGTATTGTTCAGTATTCAATCTGTCTGTCAACTTCTACCTCAAAATCTCTATTCCAAATCAGAGCACTTCAACAATTTATCTAACAGACATGTCTTCTCACAAATTATACATAGATTCCTAGATTTATTTATACTGTCAAAAATACTTAAAATTAACCATTAATTTCCTTATTTCCTTAACCTATACGGCTCCAGACCAAACTCCATTCATCTATCAAAATCAAACTTATACTTCATGGCAGAAACAGGCTCCACTATACCAGCCTAATTTCCTTGGTCAGTGAAATCTGTTTGTGTTTTTTTTTGTTTTTGTTTTTGTTTTTGGTTTTGTTTTTTTTTTTTTTTTCTGTGGAATATACACAAATATTTTTTCTAAGTACCAGAAGGTCTGTCCACAAGGACAAGTGTTATAGCAATTTTCTTATGACTGTAAGCTATGAACAGGAAGCCGAGCCCTTCAGCATCCACACCAGCTCCACTGAACATCAACTGTTTTCTACTCTGGGAGATGATCCATGGGATGCTATGATTTGTCTAGCCTGGCAATACCAACACCACAAATGCAGACCATCTTTCAACATTAGTTTTCATTTGCATACATTTGGTGAACATTTCTGTTCTAAAAAGGTACTAAGAAATTGAAGCAAACGTGACAGGCTGCAGTCAAATAAATAGACTCATCTACCCAATCTACCAAAATTGTATGTAAAGTTAAGATTTAGATGTAAAAATAATAATAAAAAAATGCCTACAGTGCAGGACAACAAAAAAAGTGACAGTAAACTAAGTAAACATTCAGTAAACTAAGTAATTATGGAAACCTGACTAAAAACAGTGTGAATTGTTCATTATAAAATTCAGTTGAGATCAAGTGATTTGGGGCGCATAAATTCAGGCACTGTTTAAGAGGGCGCTGCAAGCTCACAGAAAGTTATTACTGAAACAGAAATTTGGTCAAGTTGATTTAAAGAAAAAAAAAAGTTGGTTTAAATGAGTAGTGAAAGATACACAACTTAATAGAAGAAGGTAAAGTCATTCCCAGCAATACATCTGGGCCAGGACTAAGAAACTGCATAATTCATTGGGGAAAAAAGAAAAATGTAGAAAAATGAATGGTCAGCATAGTTTAGGATGCTGAGAGAGATTTCATTAGGAACACAGAATTTATAAGTGAACTGTATAGCTGCATGGTTTCTGGCTGTATTGGGTTAGTATTGGTCTTCAGCAAAAAGCTAGATGATGCAGTAGCAGGGCGAGGTGCTCTCTACAATAATTCGGAACAGAAAATTGCTGAACAGTTGCTGAAATTAAATAGATCTGGATAACTTGCCTCCCAGAATTTTGAGTCCTCTAGTCAAGCAGCATCAAGACTGTCAGGAAAAGATTCTATTGTTAAGCTTTAAAAAACAAGCAAGCAAAACCAAAACCCACAAATTGGGCAAGTCAGGTAATTATATTCTTGTTAGTCTGAAATCAGCTAATAACAAAATACTGGAATGGTTGATATACGACTTCACTAATAAGCAATTAAAATAAAGTAGAACTAATGCCATTCAAGATGGGTTTATGGGCAATAAATTAGCTATCTGGAATCTGGCGCTTTTTTGTTGCTGTTTTTAATGCATTTGAAAGCTTGACCGATAAAAAGGCTTCATCTTCAAAACGATACATGTTTGCAGAAAACAAGTTAGCAGCACACGGCATTTTCATTAAAAAAAATGGAATTATGTGAAGTCAACATGAAATAATACAAAATGTAAAAAAAAATCATTAATAGACATCAATAAATAACTGCAAATACGGATCATCTGCTCTTAGCTGAACACTGCAAACTTTTTCATTTAATTCCATATTAACATCTTTACCGGTATTTAAAAGGAAACAAATCATTACAGATAAAGCTTGTGCATAACAGACTGATGAGTACTCTAAAATACAGTAGGACACCAATGCTAAACAAGAAAATGGTTTGACTGTGAAAGCTGAGCAAAGAAGAGTAAAGGCTATGCTAAACGTCAAGTTTAACAAAAAGTACGTTACACATATTTGTTGTAAGAAACTACACTGAGAATCAGCAGTTTAGAAGAGACCTAGATTGGGTGGAATTAATCTCCCATGACTTGCAGCAAAGGTTTAGCATCGTCACTGAATGGGCACACAGGAAACTGCCCAAGCACACAAATGGATGTTAAATTCTCCGTATTTGACACCGGTACAGCCACCGCTGGAGAAGGGTCTCATTCAAGGACTTATAATTTTTTCAATCAGGTAGACACATTGAAGAATATTTGAGTGAGACAAACACAACAATTCAGTTAGAAAACATACTTTGCAAAAGGGCACAGAATCCCATCTATCTCACTTATTGAAGGGAAGCTTGAGAGTGTTTTGAGTGCAAAAGCAGCTAGACAGATCTTCACAATCTAGAAACACAAAAGTATAAAAGCTTTTACTGATGAAAAACGGTAACTATTCATAAAGATCAGACAAGAAATGAAGTGGATGCTTTGTTTGGCGTATTTTTCTTAAGGATAATTTATTATTTGAATAAATTACCAAGAGCAGTGATTTTTCAATCAAGAGTACTATTTAACAAATCAAGATATTAAGATGTTCTTCTGAAAGATCTAATTCAACTGTTTAGGGAAGTTGTATGGCTTTCTCTGGCGATTGTGGAAGCCAGCCTAAGGTGACCGAAGTGGTGCTTGCCTCTGTAAACTAGGAAATAGTTCCTATAAGCAATCTTTCTGCTCAAGAGAGCAGGTTCCCCAATATTTTGAAGCTTTTAGTGTCACAAGAAGGATCAAACAGGTGTGGTAGGGTACTGAGTAAATGAGGTAATTTGTAATTAAAATTAAATGCAAGTTTAATTTCTGTTACACCTCTGATTCTGTTACGAATGCTAGTCCAGTACTTACATAATAACCCACATTAATCAACATTATCTTTGTACCTTTTTAAAAACTTGGTATGCAGCCTCTTTTCTCAGTGCCAAAAAGGTCTGCCAACACAAGCAGAAAAACTAATTTATTTTTACTTTCAAAACATAACTGAAAGAGTTTAGGAAGTCTTTTAGAAAGCTGGTTGTGGCTAATCATACATACGTCTTTATTTGCAATCAGGTATAAAACTATATTTAAAAGTTGATTAGAGTGTAAACAATACTTAAAACTAAGTACAATATTTTGTTTTGTAAAAAAGTAAACATGTATTTGGCTTTTTCTCTCTTTAGCCTCTTCCAAAATTATTTGTTTGAACTGGGCAAAGCTTATTCAAGTCAAAACAAACAAGGCAGATGGTTAAATGTCTGTATTGTCTGGAATTCCATCAACTTACCAGCTACCAAACTACCACAAGGTACAATTGCTCATCACCAGTACCAGAAAAATTAATTAATCCTTAGAGAGTTGTATAAACCAGCACATGGAGAAGTGGCCTTTTATCTTCAGTGGTTTTTTTCAAGACTAGATTTACGATATAATCCACACAACATATTTCTAAGTTCTCAGAAAGATTCAGCTGCCACTGCCACCACCATATGTCACAGTGTCTCTCTAGGCAGAAGAAAGTTATGTTTCTGGAGTTTGGAGACTGATTCAGAAATGCACTTAGGCACTTCTNAAAAGAAAAGGCCATTGCTATTCCAGACGACACTCATGCGTTGAAGCTTCTGATGAATTTCAATGCCATCTAAAATATAAGCACTATTCTAAGCAGAAAACATTTGGAAATTTTAGGGAAGGACATGCCAACTCATAACCCACAGAAAAGTGCAGCATTTTTCTGATCTTTAATGTAGATCAAAGCACACTCACATATATTCCATTACAGTAATGGCAGTATGATTCTGTGGAATAAAGAAAAACAGTAAAAGTGTTTTTCTGCCAGCTTCTGAAACACGTATCCACATCCTACAGGGCTGGTGTGAGGCCAGTCAAAAGTCTCATACAAGTCTTCAGGAATCTCAAGAAAAAGCCTTACTACAAGGGTATGCTGGCACGTGCTATCCACATCCTACCTTTGGTTACAATGAAAGGTGAATGCAATCCTTACAGACCTGTGTAACACAGTACATTCTAAGATATAAAAAGTATTTTTAAACAAATAATCCAGTTTCATGTAAGAAAAAAAGCCTGCATACAGATCCCAGTTACGCTTCACTTGATAGAAATTCTTGCAGCAAGAAAGGTATATTTAAACAAAGACTATTACCTCCAAATAACTCAACTTTCTTGACAACCTATAATCCCAATTTACAGGTTATTTATATGGTAATAATTTCTTTGATTCTAGAAATGTAGCCATCTTTGGGATAAGAAACAGCAGTTACACCTCCAATCCAGACAACTGTCAGCACCTTCAGCTAGCATATAAAGCTTATGGGCCCCAAACACCTTAAACAGAAACAGAAGTACCATTATGAAATCTCTTGCAAAGAAAGAGCACTTCACAGACACAGTTTGTCTTAGTATCTATATGTCCCTTGACACCTACCCACTCACATTCAGCCTTAAGTTTTTAAGGGAAAATTAAAATACTGCTCCCGTCCAGAGAGCCATTTCCAGCAGCCTACTATTCTTTATGCTCCTTTCATTAGGATATGGAGACAAAAAAAGTCATTTCTCAGTATCATAGCAAAAGCAAGATTCTAGCCAAATAAGGAACGTTAGGCAGCAGCTTCAGCATAAACATCAGAAAGAAAAAGAATGTGCCATCCAATTAAACAAGCTGAAGAGATGGATTCATAAAGAGAGGCTCAAGAGCGAGAGAGGATTTGGCCAGTGCCAAAGACCACTACAGTGAATAACAGGAGTGAGGCAGGTCTCCTGAGAGCCAAAGAAATGGATTACTCACACTTAGCAGACAGAACAGAAAAGACTAGTGACTCCTAAAACATACACAAACCCCACACTCTTTTAAAATTTAAAACTGAACTTTATTAGCTTCCCATTCAAATGATTCCAGAGTTTTGAATAGGAAAAGAACTTATTTAAAATGTCTCACTTTGCCTGAATGGAACCATTACAATGATTACACTGTTGCATAAATACCTCTGCTCAGGGCATGTCTTCCTTTGTTTAAAAACATAAGTCTTGTTAAAATGCAGTTTACTTTTCATTACAGAACAGAGTATAAAAAAAATTGTCTTAGCAGGATGGCCTGTACTCTTTAGGGACCAAAAAGCAAAGCAAAGAACCCAGAAACCTGTCAGCCTACCAGTCAGTATTCTGGCCTCTTGGAAACAGGTACAGAGATCAAGAGCAAGCAAACTAGCAGCCCTTTAGGCAGGGCTTAAATCTCGATTTTCTCTCTCACAAAGCAAGAACAAAAAACAGTAGGAAAGGCTAAAGAGTGAGCTCTCTTTAATTTATATTTCTACATTGCTAAACATTAGAAAGGTACAGTGTTCCCTAAGGGAGAGAAGAAACTTCTAATTATTCAAATTTTTAAATTTAAGCATATCAGATCTGAGCTGTGGATCCAGAACTGTATTTGAGGTTAATCATTCATGCAGATATTGATCTTTTAGTGCATACTTATGTTCTAAGTCATGTGTTAATTAATTTTCTATAATAAAGGAAATAGTTTCAAAAATAGACATAATTCATATTAATTTTTCTGGGGGTTTTTTTTGAGAACTATGAGGGTAATTATTGTTCTGTATATTCATCCCAATATGCAGGAAACACAGACCAACTACAGCTCAAAATACTGGAATTTTAAAATTTATTTTAGTTTTTAATGTAATTCTGTGAGTAGGGGGATGATGTGCACTAACCCTAAGTCATAGCAAATGTTCTGTAGAGACGTGCAACAGTTGATACCTAAATATTTACACTTAGTGGTTTTCACACAAATATCAGTTAAGTGACACACAAACACAACCTCCATACAAACCATCCCTTTGCATCCAAGGCATAGAGAAGGTTTGCTTCCACTTCATGGAGGAGCCTGACACAAGATTTTTACTTGCTTACTTATTTCCCTTAAATTATGAAATAATGATAATGAATGCAGAACAACAAGTCACCAACATACAACAGATATAAAACTTAAAAAAAAAATAATAATAAAACAACCCCAAAAAAACAAAACAAAAAAAAACCCCAAACCAATGAAACAAACACACAGAGAGCAAAGCTCAAGGAAACTCAATAAGCCTAGTGAAGGAGGGAATTCACCCTGACACAAATTGGTTAAGGGCAAAGAGACAAACTGCGCTGGTGGGGCTACTCAGTTCCCACAATTTATTCTTTAATACCTTCTACTGTAATATTTTTGGGGCACATCAAAGAACAATACAGGCTGATGTTGGTAATCCCTCTCACATATAAAAACTTTCATTACAGAGTGTTAAAGGCATCATTCTGTCTGAGAAATGGGAATTGATAGAGGTTGGCTTTTTTCTATCCTGGGGAAATATCTAAGGCTCTTTCTCATGGTGACGCTGAGTACTCTTGCCAGAATTTGTTCTGAAGGCTGCAGATGTGCAATATGATGAAAAATCTCTTTGATAAATGGGAAAAGGAGAAAAAAAAAAGTTCAGCAGACCACTTTTCTGTGTCAAACCTAGAAACCGCTTTCCATTCTAATTAGTTTTAAAATGTTTCTTGTAAACACTTTTCTATTTGTTCCTGCAAAGTTGTCAGCACTAATTTTTACAGAGATGCCTGTACTCAACATCTTCTCTTATAGAAGTGCAGTGAAACAAGTTTTATTTTTCACCCATGGGAACTGCACTGTTCCTTTCCCTACTGTAGTTACAGTAGCTGGGCAGCCTGAGTTGGCTGAGGTGAGCCCTCATAATTTTCATTTCAATTCAGTGTGAAATTCTTGCTTGTTTCCCAAGCTAACTAAGCCACTGTGTGGCCATCTTAATTATGCAGCTGCCAAAGTCTACATCAGGTAGGATCGAATCTTGGAAATGCAGCAGAACTACTTATGCATTTAGTACACAACACAAACTTCAGAGGTTTGAAAGGATAGCAGTGAATTTTGTAGCCTCATATAAAATCAAGCAATCTCAGTTATTTTTAATACACTCACAAAGAATTGCAAAATGAGAATATGTAATAAAACCAAAAGACTAAATTATCCTCTCACTCCTTCAACAAGAAATTGAATTAGACTCTTATCTGATTTACAGAAATAAATTTACACAGAATTTGACCCAAAATTCATATTGAAGATAACCAGTGCCCTAGAGCTAGCCAGGAAAAGCTGCCAATGGTGCATCATGAGTTTTAAACAGAGGTCATTACCTACCGCTGATTTCTTTTTCAACCTACGAAAAGAAACTGCTTACTAGACGCTGAAACCTTCAGCAGAAGAGAATCTATCATCCTCATTACTGTGGTGCACATGAAGAGTACCTTCCCTGACTTCAAGTGCAGTTACAGGACTACGGACTAGAAAGAGGAGAAACAGGGCCTATGTTTTATTAAACACTTTAAAAATTGATACAACGAGTGCTCCAGTAACAAGAGCTGACAGCTTTGATTAACGTTGCCACATTTCCTTCCTATCCCTATATCATAGCCCTTGTAACTTAAAAAAAAAAAAAAAGTAAAACCTCATTCTACTTCATGAAGTTCATGAAAATTTAAAAAAAAAATAACAAAAAACCCCAACAAACCTAAACCTATTTGTAAATTCGAAGCAAACAGAAAATAAACCTAAACCTTTGCTCCCCACAAGGCATGCTACTTAAAATGGAAGAAGCCCCTGCCTATATTGTGTGATTATTACATCATGTACTCAAAACAGGTTCCTGGAGTTACTACTTTTCATCCCGACAGAAAAAGCAGCACGATCTTTGCCCCAGACCGTCTCCAATCTGAATAGACACAACAGACAGGGGAAGGGAATACACGCAGACAAGCGGAAGGAAACACAAAACATTAGTCAACCTGATTGTTTATTTTCCTTAAAATACTACAGACAGGAAGAGCATTCCCAATAGTCCCCATGTGACATGAAACAAGGTTTCTCATGTGGTAACATTATCATCTTGCCTTAAGATCACTCAGGACTACCTTAGTTACATTTTCAGTTGCTATTTTTCTTTTTTTATTCAAGTAGGCAAGAGCAAACAGCTTTAAAATCATATTAGATTGTCCCAGTCAATTGTTTGCCAATGTAACGATATAGTATTGTAGTTTATATTAAAGCTCAAAAGTTAGACTTCAAAGCAAAATCTACTGAGAAGAATTATTTTCTAACCTATAAAGTAAGCTGCAATAAAAGCAGTGGTAAGGGTTTCTGACTGACTGTTGGGGCAGTGGGGCACAAAAGGAGAAGGGATCATTTAAGTTTATATTTTAAATTATAAAATGTTTGTGTTTAAGACAAATAAAATTACTGCTTTCATGTATGTCTAAAAACTGGCTGTGATAGCACTAGTTGTTGAGTCCCACTGACAGGGCACGTGCATGTCTACATGCTTCCAGCTCTGGAAATGTTCTGCTTTTGAGGACAGATATTCCCTCTGTCACTTAATGACAACTATTAGTCATTTCAGCAGGATTACGTCCAGGCTTCCCAACACACCAGCAGTGTGCACAAAATCAGACCTTTGTCCATGGGCTAGAGCATCTTGGCATTACCAGAACACAAGCAAGATCTATTTTCCTGGGCTCTTGGAAGCAATTTGGGAGAGAACTATTAACAATGAAAACTACCACAGAAAAGACAAAAAAACCCAAAAACTTATGCAAAACCTGAAAAGGCTAATGGAGATCGACAAACTGCATTTTTTCCCCATTTTCAGCCCAAACTGACTTGGAGTTATGGTATTCTTTTAATTTATGCTTCTGTCTTTGATGTAGCTATTAACTGAATGTGCCACTGACCTTGGCTGGGTGACAGAGGTAATCGTTTTCCAAGGATGAATTGCTCTTGAACAGTTATTTATTATCAGGCAGGCCTTTGATTTCTTTTAAACACTAGTCGTGCCTCTGTCTAATTCCTCTGTTTTGTTTATTTTGATAAAGCAAGTGTATCTCACTCCTAAAGAATGTGCTAAAACTCTCTTTTATTTCATGCTTGCTGTATTCCATAGTACAGGTTATCTTCCATGTTTCCTTGAAAGAGACCTGTATGAACATTAATGAGAATTATTGGGTAGTGAACACTCTGAAAATTACATTCAGCTCATAGAAGCATATACAAGGTCTAATCTTCAATGTCTTTATTTTTTTAAATCTGGCCCAAAAAAAAAAAATATCTAAGTGTTAAGCAATCAAAACCAGCTTATCCCAGTGCCTAGGAAAACTGATGACCTTGTCAACCCTGCAATCTTTTATAATCATGCAAAACTTATTTTTGGTGCCAATTAGCACTTTGGATGGCTCAAAATGGGAAGAACCTCCTTGCAGAAATGGTATCCTTTGTTCACAGGGAAAGACAGGACTTCCCAGTGTTACTGCTGCACTTTTGCCACTTTCAGTTCCTCATAAGAACCACTAATCTTAGAAAAAAACACGGACAAAAAATACCACCACCACCACCACATTTTCTTTTTCTTATCTTCTACACTAACTAGAGACACATACATCTAACTCCTTGGTCTCTTTCAGCACCTTATGTATCACGGTTTGATACATCTAGACCCTTACTCTGATACAATTATAATTTGTCATTTCCAGACCAGTGTGCTATTTTTCACTATCACTGGTAAAGGTGAAGTTTCTGGAATCCAGACCTGTTACTGCATTGCACACATTTTCCCACCCATCCTCTCTATACGTTGAGGAACACTGCCTTGTTGATTGACATGATCTGCACTTCACATAGCTGCAATGTAGAAAACCCCTTTCCTGCGCTCTAGCACAAATTAATTCTTCCACTCTATACAGTGTGACCTCACATATATCAATGGACATAATGACACAAGTTCTTTTATGCCTCTAAGGTTAAGAACATTAGCCAAAATTAAGAAAAAACACATATATTTACCTCTGAGGTGCCTTCCACTAGACTTCCAAGAAGAGTATTAGTCTTATAGGATAGCTTTCTAATTTGTGCAAAGCTCATCTCATGTACAAGCCCCCAATACATCCCTTCTCAAGGCAAGATAACAGGATTCCAGAGAGGAATCTGAACTTCTGCGAAGTTATTTATTCATTCACTCCTCTTCAGGTTTTCATTCCACATTCCTACTTGCCTCCTTTAACATAAAATGAAAAACAGTTTTTAAGAAGCACAATTGTTCTAGTTTATCTATTGAGACCTCTCCTTCTTATACATGAATCTGCATTTTCCCATCTCTATGATTTTACTCTTTTTTACTCCTGTAATCCAGCAATATCAAGGTAGGGGAAGGAATACCTTACAGAGTCTTCTAAATTCTAGTATGTAAGTTGCTCAATATTATGTGCAAATACTTCATAATATATTTATATACTTCCTCTACAGTTCCTTGGTCTCAAAGGGGCTGAGACAAAAAGTTCTTTAAAAGCAATTACTGATGCCAAGTGTTTTCAGTTCTTAGTATTCAACTTAAAATACTGTAAGCTGAAAGACTTTTATCAATGATCATTCTACTGAATGATCTTTATCCAAAAAGCTCTCAACTGGCTTGTCACCTATTTCAAAGCAGAGGTCCATGCATTCATAGCACTCCTCTCCTTGGGACACACACCCCCCACACCCCTTTCTCAGACTGTTTGTCCCGTATCTATCCATTCCAGTACTCCAGCCAGGAGACCACCCCACTACATCTCTGGTCTACCAATGAGACAGAATTCCGGCAGTTCTGCACAGACTTCCAGTTCTTCCATTCCGATTCCTTTGTTGCAGATTTTCATTATCACTAATTAGAAAAAAAGCAAGTCCAATCAGAATTATTTAGGCTCAGACAGCTGCTTTAAATTGTGTAGCTGCTCAGGCATCCACTTCAAACTTACCGAGTTGAGAAAGTTGCTTATTTTGAAACTGGAAGATTCTTCAATAATCTTGTGGGGTCACGGTCAATTGATGACTATTGTGGAACATTCCCTGAAAGTATGTATTTTCTAAGACAACACCTGAGACACAAATAGACTGACACTGCCTAATGCAAGGAGACATAATCAAGAACACGAATACTCAATTTATTTTAAAATTGATATTGCTTAAAGAGTAAACAGAGCTCTCTTGTATGTAATAACTTGCAAGCACCACTGCTTATATTGGACAGTAATTTTCACAATCTATTCAATGTAATTTGCCTGTCTTTTAATGACATTCAGCTGCTGGAAATAAGAAGGTGCAAGTTGACTCACAAGGTTGCCACAAAGCACAAGCCCATGCTCCTCTGACTGTGGACCAAAGTTCAAAACCCAGAGCCAGATGGTTTCCACTGAGGTAACTAAACCTGGTTCCAAGAAACGGGAAGGAACTGACTCCTCAGCAGCAATTCATTTTCAGACTTGAGATTTTCTAAAAGAAAGGGAATTTACCTACACGTCAAAGAATTTGTGTTATTCTAAACTCCTGAACCAAGTGAGTAGCATTCTTGATTGTAAGCTTACTGTTTGGGAAGAAAACCAAAATAAATACTACCACCCCATCTTTAGAAACAGGTGAAAGGGAGATGAAACATACACTGTTTGTTCAAAATTGTATCAGCATCAAGTACCAAATCACAGACTAGCAGGGACCGCATACTTGCCACATTTACAAAATATTCTGAACAAACTGCACATTTTTAAAGAAATCAAATCATTCAGGTTGAGGAACCTGTATTAAAAAGATTACAAATATTTTGTAACTTGGGCTACAAACTTTGCCCTAAATGAAGTGGATTTCTTCAACTTCCCTTGTATTTTTCTGAAATCATGAATTAAGAATACAGTCATAGAAGTACATCATGAACTAGATTTTGTAAACTTAATACTTAACAGAGATAACGGATGGTCAGCACTTCAGAAAATACTTTATTAAAATGCATTAAATGCTTTTGCTTCAAACATAGTTTAGGGTTATTACCTGCTCAGCCCTGTAGTAGAACTAGATCACTTACTGCACCATCCAACTTCTTGTTTTCAGCAATATAATAGTCCTACCAATGGAAGAAAGCTTCAGCATCGCAAAATTCTTGGCCATTTGCACTCACAGTGAAATGCAAAAGTGACATTAATGCAAAGATAAATTACCAGCTAAGCATAGGGAGTGAGGGCAAAAACATCAACAATATCAGCAAATGGGAATGTTAGACCAAGAATATGATATGTATTTCACAAACTCTGCATACTTTTCGTACAAAAAAAAACAAAAACAAAAAAAAAAAATCCCCACCAAACCCAACCCAGTCTAGCAATAGAATTCTCTATTATGCTAGATTTCAACCTACATAGTAAACTTAGGAAAATTAAGATCAAGTTAAAAGATGAAAAAGAATTCTAGAACGTTTACTTTTATTCATTACTGTCATCCACACTATAATATCAAATCCATCCTCTGGAACTGAAGTAACCTCACAGATCTACTGAGCAGCTGGAGTAGAAATATCAGACTATTTTGATACTGGAATACTTCAGTTAAGAAATGTTTAATAATTTCTGGTGTGTCCACTGTAAACTATTATTTCAAAGACTCATTTAATAAGGATGGCCTAATGTGTATCAGCACTGAAACTCAAAAAGCTCTTACTTTCCAAGTGGTCATCTCTATTTCAAGGCCAAACCCTCAAAAAACAAATTAGGCAAAATTGCCTTTGATTTTTGCTGAAGGAAAAGCACGTTTTGTTTGAGTAATTAGCACAGGACCAATAACAGAGACCCTGAAAGGAGTCAGTCCTCAGAAAATGCAGTTTCTAAGCTGTCCAGAGAACAAAATTGCCAGACTAGGAGTCTTTCAATGTTAAGTTTCAGAGCCACAAAGATGATTAAGGGAGTGGAGCATCTCCCATATGAGGAAAGGCTGAGGGAGCTGGGTCTCTTGAGCTTGGAGAAGAGGAGACTGAGGGGTGACCTCATTAATGTTTATAAATACATAAAGGGTGAGTGACAGGAGGATGGAGCCAGGCTCTTCTCAGTGACAGGCAATGATAGGACAAGGGGCAATGGGTGCAAGCTGGAACACAAGAGGTTCCACTTAAATACGAGGAAAAACTTTTTCACGGTGAGGGTAACAGGACACTGGAAGGGGCTGCCCAGAGAGGTTGTGGAGTCTCCTTCTCTGGAGACATTCAAAACTTGTCTGGACATGTTCCTGTGTGACCTGATGTAGGTGTTCCTGCTCTGGCAGGGGGATTGGTCTGGATGATCTTTCAAAGTCCCTTCCAATCCCTGATATTCTGTGATTCTGTGATTCCTCAGGAAACCAAGTACAAAACAACCTTACAATGTTAATGAAATGCTAAGATAGAAAACCAAGTAGTCAGATTTAGCAAATATTATTATTTCTTCTATGTTAGCAGTGGTCCTGTTCTTCCAAAACAGTACTTGCCAAGTCTTTTTTTCTTAAAGACAAACACTGGTGTCTTTTTTTCAAAGTAAAACAATCAGTATTTTACAAGCACCCCATGCCTAAGCTGTTAAAACTTACATTGTGGCAACCTTGGGCTAAAAATATACAAGTCTCCCATCTCATCCCAAACACTATGTACAAGTAGGGTGGTGTTTTGCCCTCCACTACAATCTGTTTGGAAAATTAGGAAAATGATACAACATAAGGAGACATGCACTTTTGGAAACAGAAAACAACAACAACCCCACAATAAAAAAATCAAACCAAACCAAAAACCAAACAAAAAACCAAACAAAAAAAAAGCCCCACCCAAAACAAAACAACCCAAGCCACAATAAACTAACAGAAATGTCTGACCCAACTTTCTGTTGAACCTTCCCAGAGCAGCAGTGATGTCCCAGCTGGGAAGGAAAGTCTAGATCAAGTGAACACAACACTAGAGGGGAACAAGGATGATAAGCAAGGAGTGTAAAAGTTCTTGCCTTGTTTGTTCTTAAATATATCTCAATATCCAAACCCACTACAGGTTAATTACTGTCTTGCTCGTGACAGGAACTTCGAGAAACCGTTTGCCACAAAACAGTAACACTACTAGTATTTTTAGAACAAAATACAGGCAAACCACAAAAAAACCCCAGAGTAAATAAGGCAAAGGAATTACATGATACAATCAAATCTTACCTGAAGGCAACAAAAAAAAGATAATGACTCTTGGCAAACCTATTAGTATTCCCTTCTACCAAGTTCCTTCTTTAAATGGTCAGAGCAATATACTACTATTTTCTAAATGTATTTGCAGACTTATACATACATATATGTATTTGGATCAAGTGGAAGAGCCAATAAGGAAAACTGAAGGCAAGATGCTAGTTCTGCTAGAAGAATGGCATGAAGATATGTGTAGTAAAGTTTAAAAAAAAAAAAAAAGGATTAAACTAGTAAACTGAAGACAGACTATTTTCTTGGTTAATGCATGTACTTTATGAGTCTACAGCCTCAGCTGATAAAAAGAAATTGCAGTGTCTCTTTCCAAATAAGCTGACATGAAGCCTAATAAGCCTAACCATGAGACTGAATTGGATAAACTTTCCATTGACCAGCCAGTACCCTTTCTCTGATTCCCCTTAATGTTTGGCTTCTCAAATCTTAGCACAAAGATTTGCGAGTTCATGTGGCTTAACAGAAAGTGCACATATTTCAACAGCAACAATCTTCATTCTGCTTATTGGAGTAGAAAAAGCAGAGTGGAAAAACAAAGCAATTTCAGTCAAGTGAACTAAATTCTAAGTCAAGTGAAGTACAACTCCAACACAATTACACGTTAGGTTCAGTAAGAATCAAGAGCAAAGCAGGGGCAGAATTTTCATCATCTTGTTCACCTCCCCCTCAAATACATACTTCTCACGTGAAGAAATCAAAATCCCCAGGCTACTGCAACTCTTATCTACAAGTTGAAAAACAAGCAAAAACAAGGAGAAAAAACTACTAGGAAATTATCAAGGAGCAAGAAGACAGAAAAAGAATTAAAATATCCAATGTTGCTTGCTAATTCCATCAAGAGAGAGCTAATGCCAGAAGCAAGCTGCTGACTGATGCTGGGGAAAGGACTAAGACTGTGGGCACTTACCCATGCTCCCTCAGATTCTACTTACTAGATTTAAGGCATTACGGACATGGACAGTACATGGACAGAATATTAAGGTAAGCTGGGCTTGTCCCTTGAGTTGAAGTTGATATACACTGGCTTATCTACAACTCTGTTCTCTTATTTCCACTAACAGATTACGTTGGTGGTTTTGTTTGTTTTGGTTTTTGCTTGTTGGGGTTTTTTTTCCCATCTATCAAAAGAGAAGTGCAGTGAGCAATGCCCCATCTGAGCTGCTACTCAAGTGTGGTTTATATTAAAATTCCTGTGTCCCTAGAAGCGGCCATAACACAAGAACCAAATGATACCTCCTTAATGCCAGAGCAGGTGAAGACTGAAGGTTTAGCAGGTTGCTACTGTCCAATCCAGAGACAACAGGAGTGAGGGAAACGCAGGTAAGGCAGATATGCACTACCTAACTTCATGCATCTAGTATTTAGTTATCAGTGAAGAGACAGACACACAAACACCTAGATAATTTAGGTGTTCACCTTCTTCTAAGCAAACCGTTATTTGGGTTAGCAGGTTATTGTCAACACAATGTAGTTTAAAATAGTAAGGATATTGAACCATTTAAAGGTGAAAGTTGAAAAGAAAACTTCCTTCTTGTTCACAGCCTTAACTGGAGTTTATTGAAGATGATGATTAACAGGGAATGCAGAAAAGTTTAATAAAACCAAGACAACAAAGGGAATTTTGAGGTTACAGTGAAAGTAATGTCTGCCCAAAGGCAGACAAAAACACATTGAAAAGAGATGATTTACCATTTATTTTCAAGAGACAGTCAACACATCTGAACTTCAGACTTAAAACTTTAATATTTTCTCCTATACTTAGCAATAAATTTTTCCTTGTCTACAAAGGAGGCCTAATAGTAGTACTTTTCCCTCTCAAGATAACACCTGGCAATAACAATAATATTATCTGATTATCTGATTCCATCTACCTTTGCAGAACAAAGCCTTGGCCATGAATGAGTAATTTTCACCTATTGTGGTTTATTATGTACTAAGACAATGACTGAACTAGGGCAGGGAGCCTTCTGCTGTGTATTTCAGGCATATTTAACGACCACCCAGCTTCTTTTCCTAATAAACAGAGAGGGCCTGGATAATTAAGCCTCATGTTATGTTTGCTGACTGCTTGGGTTTTCAGGGCCTGTTTCCATTTTGCTCCTCCCACAAAAGCAGGCATAAAAACCAGCCTACATGAGTAAACTGCTGAATTACTGCACTGTCAGAAAAGTTGTGCCTCTGTGACAGCAAAATTCTTCTCAAAAGAGACGCAAGAGAAATGAGCTTTGATAAAACATCATTTTCAGACATAATCTGTTTTATAGCTAGAAATTGAACGAAACAATGTTCTAGTGCATAAGGAAAGGTAACCTCCCATTGAGTCTCTTCTACCTTTTCCCTACTTACACATTAAAAAAAAAAAAAGGACAAAAACCAAAAAGCACTCACAAACCCAGAACACCTTCCCTCCAGCTTTGTGCAGGATTCTAAAAAGAAAGTTATCTGGGACAAAATCTAGGCAATTTGACACTACACACTGGCATGTAGCACTATGAGAAATTCTTCACAAAAATATCATAACCAAAGTCAACAAACAAATACAGCAGCAGCAACATAAGATAATACACAAATTATATTTGTAATTAACCACTTGTTCTGAAAATACTAATGATAATTCCATTTTGTAAAGTCATTAATAGCAAATTAAACAGATTATTATTATTGCTGTACCATAGTTTAGGATGTGTGCATTATGCAGCTAAATAGCATTGATAAAACTACTACACTGTTACACAGAAATGCAGAATGTAATTAGCATTCCACTTTGCATATGCAATTGCTGATATACTATAATAATGAATTAACTGATAAACAAGATTCAGGATACAACCATTTGCCCTCTTTCTCATTATTATAATTCGTAATTAAATGGCATTGCTCAATTTAGCTTCTAAATATCTTAACAGAATAATGAACTTGAGATGTTCTGGAAGGAAGGCCAAGGAATGCTGCATTGATAACAGCATTGTGTTTCCATGACAAGAATGAACTGCTAAAGTCTAGGACATTAAAAATAAAGTTCATTGTGTGATGTGGATAACATTGTGCTAATGCTATCTTAAATTTGTTCATCCTCCATTCTGCGTACGTGCCTTTCACTTTCAATGCTTCATAGTCAAGTATTTGGGGTTTACTTAATTATTCCAAGGTCATAAATTGGGGACAAACAGGCTCTAACCATACTGAAAAACAACTCGTTCCTGCCGTCTGTTAATTGATTCTAATAAATTTCGCCTGCAGGCATTGACACAAGTACAAATACCATGAAACACTCAAGCTTGCAGAAGCTTGGTGGTTCAACACAATTTCATTTTCACAACAAAAAAAAAGAACAATACAAATTAGCAGGGGCAGCTCCGGGGATGTCCATGGCCATATATACCTGGTATTTGAGTACGCCTTGTTTGAAAAACAAGTTACACTACTGAGACTGGCAGCATGAAATATAAAACAAAAATGTTTACTCAAAGGATGCTCTATACAAAACAGCATCACTTCTTAAAAATTGTATTTTCTTAAAAAAAAAAAATCACTACATCAATACTCTTACTTGGATTCCATTTCTACCACTTAGGGAATCACTAAAGTACTTCGTCAAACTCCCTTCCTGCTACAACCAAAGATGTCATTTTATAGTGGCTACACCTTTTCTTTTTTTTTTTTTTTTTTTTTTCTTTTTTTTTTANTTTTTTTTTTTTTCCTGTTTTCTATAAAATACTATTGCAAACTTTTACAGAAGTACGCTACCTCTTGCGGTCTAGTCACCTTCACAAGTGACACACTTAAAATTTTTTTATTTTTTATGCTTGCATTACACTCTCCTCTGGAAGTTATCTAAACATTATGTATGGGAGAAAATACAAGTCACTGAAGAAAGTACCTGAATGGCTCAAAGACTCCAACGTCACACAGAATTTTGCTATCTTACCTCAAATCACAGCCCTCAACTGTCACAGTTTTGATCTATATCAGGACCTACAAAAACACTGAACAAGCATTTCAATATTTTCTTCATGGTGTCTAATCATATTTATTCAAATGTTGCTGTTAAATTGGAACTAACAGCTGTGGATAAGTGCCATCCACCCATTCTCTTAACTTCACAGTAAAGTATTTCTCTAAACTATAAACACATTCGTGAAATGGAAGGACATTCCCGATTTCAGAATATACTGCTTGGCATTAAAAGCAAAAGCTTGTATTGCTGCTTAAGGAGGAAACAGAATAGTAGAAACAAAAGCAAGATGGGGAGTAATCACTAACAGCTACCTTCAGCTGTATTTCAAATTCCTTTTTTTTTTCCTCCTAAAACAAACTAAAACCCTGCATGATTAATTAATCCAAAAATTTCCAGCTGGAATAACTCCACATAAAGATTACCTTCTCAAAATCTTTAACCTATCACTAAAAATTAAAGAGCATTACAAAAAAAAATGGAGCGGTCACTAATTCACTATGATACAGTGAGAGATCACCCTCTGTTCTTTCAGCAGCAGCATTTTTTAAACAGAGCTCTCATTAAATATCCCAAAGCACGGTCGTTTCACACGTCTCACATGCAGGAGACAGATTTGAGAACGTTCCCTTGCCAAAAGATCAAAGCTGGTTTCAAACTGAAGTTTACCAGTAATGCATTTAGAAAAACACCACCCCACTGTAAGTTTTTGTCATCTTGAAAACACTTTACAGTATTAAGCTGGCATCTTTATCCATTTTTTACTGAACAAAGCAGAAAAGTATAAGTAACATGGCAAAAGTCTTAACGGTGACAAAGCTGGAGACAGACTTTAGATATGACACCCTCTTCTTTACCCTGCTTCCAAGGCTACACAGCTTCACATTTATCCTATTACCTACATGAAAATACAAAGCCTACTAGCATTAGTGTATCTTTGTGCCAAAAAAAAAGTGAATATATATTAAAAATACTGTGACAACAGTCTACAAAACCTTCACGGAACAGGTTCTAGTACATGCAAGCAGCAACGTCTTGAGCTGTGTGGGACAGGATTCGGCTGGTCTCAGCAAAACCCCCAGTACTGCTCAGTTGATAAAAGGGAACATGTTGGAGCTTGTGGGCAGTAAGCCATGGGAGAACAGTAAGTCAGTCAAGGAGCCTTGGACTCTTGAGTTATACCAAAGGACGTAGCAATTAAAAACAGAAGGTTCGGATAACAGAACAAACTGCACAAAGTAAAAACATTCTCACACCAGGTAGTTACCAATCACACCACAAAAGCCTGTTGCTGAGCCCTGCAAGATACAGAGAGCTCTCTGCACCTTCTAAGAGCCAATTGAAGCGGTTACGTGAAATGCATAGAACCCATCATAATCATTGATTAAGCACATGCACAGCTCATGCACAAAGCCTGTAGCCAATCAAATAATAGACAGATGCATGTACAAAGTTTTTATCATATAAATGTAACCCACTTCAGGCAATAAGTCGACATTCTGCTTGGATCAAGCTGTGTCCCGTCTCTCAATCGTGGCAAGCTGGCCTGTAAAATTAATTCCTTCGGGTTTTTTATATTAACTTTTCTGGAACCACAACTAGCATTAATACTGTTGAAAAGAAGAATTGCAATGTTCTATTTTATACTTCATCTAACATCATTTTTGTGGTGGATATAAGCCTCAAATATTGACTAGCTCCCAAGCACAGAAGTCTCGTAACATCTAAATTCTAACTGCTTCTAAAACATTTCAGAAGGAAAACAGCTGCATCTTCGAAGGAAGTGCAATAGCAATTGTTTTTCATAACACTTTCATTTTACCTTAAGATGATTAATCTCTAGAGTAATTTCATTTATTAAAATGGGTTTGGCCAATTATATTCCACCTAAACTCTACTCCTACCACATCACTGCTTGTTGACTTCCTAATTAAGAATGCAAGTCTATCAATCTAGTCAGAAAATGAAAAACCTCCTCAGAAATTGAGGTCTCTATAGCTGCTAATTTTTGCATGCCTACAGCCAGTTTAATACACAGGAGAGTAAACTATAAGAGATAATTTTTTTCTTTATGCAAGAGAAACAAACAACAAGTAATAAAAGGTATCAATTATTCACGTTACTTGCCTGCAATTTAGAATTTAAAAATAAATAAGAAAAAACCCAAAATATAAGCAGCCATAACTGCCTTTGAGTAAAGGCTAAAAATTATTTGGTGAATGCAAGTATTTCTGAACAGAGAATTCAGATAAATATATTACTATTAATTTGGAATCAGGAAAAACACGTCCATTTCTGTATTCTCCACTTCTTAATAACATGGATTCTTTGCCAAACTTTAATTTCCAGAATTGAAACCTAAGATCAGAGAAGTCACTTAAAAGCTCGTATTTGGTGCTACCAAACCAAAAACTATAGCTTTGCAAGAGCTGAAGCTTCTGGGAATGTTCAGAAACCACAGCTGGCCCTTTGCCTCCTTGGCTTGACTCAGATGCACTGACACACCAACAGCTGAATATTTGAAGAAAAGCTGCTTTCACAGATGTGTGGCTTGCCTCCAATTTGCTGATGTTGGAAAGGTGTATACTGGACAAAGACTTTTTTTTGGAGGTGGGGTGGAAGGGGTGGTTTTGTTTGGTTGGGTTTTTTTAAAGAAAGAGGTAAGGAACAGTATTGGAAAGGAAGATGAAGATTGTAACTGTCAAAAATGTTTCAAAATATTTATTAATACTCTTGAGCTACTAAATATCATCTACCAATGAAGTAAACCTTTCCACAGGAGTGTAGATTATGCACTCAATGCTTAGCAAGTTTTCATCTTGGTGTCCCCACAGGGAATAATTAAACTTCACTTTCCTTCCTGCCATTTTTTTTTTTTTCTGATTCAGTATTCACCCATTCCCTCTCACTTATCCCCATTGAAAAAAACATTCATTTAGATTTAGTGGCCACACTTTAACTCCACTGCATTATTTATTATCTGCAAGAGCAGGAAGCACCCTGGAAGTAAGCAGAGAGTACAGACCAATAAAACGGAGTTCACAGAGTAATAATTACCAGAAAAAGTTGTATCATGGATTATGATGGAATTGTCAGAGTTGGAAGGGACCTCCAGAGATCATCCAAGTCCATCTCTGCTACCCATAGCACATCACTCAGGACTGCATCCAGGCGGGTCCTGAAAATCTCCAGCGAAGGGGACTCCACTGCCTCCCTGGGCAGCCTGTTCCAGGGCTCTGTCACCCTCACCAGAAAAAAAGTTTTTTGTCATATTTGAATGGAACTTCCTGTGTTCCAGCTTGTGCCTCTTGCCTCTCATCCTGTCACTGGGAACCACCGAGAAGAGTCCGGCTCTAAATGTTGCCATTGAGAAGACATAGCACCCAAAAAGAAGAACTGGAGAGAGTGAAGATTTGTTAAAGTTTGCAGAGATAATTTTAAAAATATTAGAAATTGTTTTAATTTCTTTAAGGACCAGAACTAGATCTGCTAGGCAAAGATTAAAGATGACTACTCGTTGGGCTTGGAGGACAAGAAGAACAGATAGGGACCAGGTGCTCTCCCTAAACAGCATCTCAAATTACTGCTATCAGAGAGAGTGCTGTCCTAGACATGCCACTGCTCTCATGAAGGAGGATATTTCATAATCAAATGAATTTAAATATGAAAAACAACATAAGGACTAAGAAAAGTAAAAGGACAGAGAAGGAAGTCATTGCATTAGGAAGTGAGCAGAATTCTGTGTGAATAAAATAAGAATCCCTCCTACAAATCTCAAGACAACAGCTGATGGCAAGAAGCACGGACTGACCAAGCTACGTTCAGCTCAAAATATTTAAAATACAGTTTTTCTAGAACACATTTTAGAATTAGGGTTAAACGAGTTAATGAAAGAAGTCAAAGAACAAAAAGAATCGTTGATGTATTGTATTCAAGCAGCTGCCATACCCATGGTAACAGCACTACATGGTTTGCCAGAGCTACGAAGCAAAGGCTTATTATCTTTCTAAGCCTTAAAAAGGTAACGACCCCATCCATCAGGCAGTTGATGAATTTGCCCATTTCAGCTATTCTTAACAGAAAGGACTCAACAAGAGACTGACTTCTGCTTTCTTCCTTCCCCAAAGTCCTTAAATTATTACATTACACTATTTTAGAATACTGATATAACCACGCATTTTTCTAAATAATAAAATATGAAGAAAAGAAAGGGCTAGCTTTTCCTTTATGGTATTTTCTTAATGAATTCAAGAAGAGAAAAGAGGATATCAAGAGTTTATGAACTGTTTAAACATAAAGCCAAAGAATTATAGATAAAGTTCCAATCCATTAATCCATTATATACTGTGAATTGGACAACCCCAGTGAGATATCATTTCCAGAAATGAATCGAGCAAAGCCATCAGCAAATAGTTAACACTCTGAACTTCTGAAACACTCTTTGATTCAATTCATGCTGCAAACCTCTATGTTTAGAAGCTAATTTACACTGGAATCTGGAATTTAATCATCTCTTCTCATGCATTTGAAAAAGGATGACTTTACTTCACTTAGTCTAAATTAACTTTGAAATTTTGCTACACGTAGTAATATAATATCTAGTCAGATATGCTGATCTTACCTTGAAAGAAATTAATTGCTTGATTCCTTCTCTTAATATTATCTTGATGCTGATAAAATTTCCCCAGGCAGTACTATGAAATGCTCTGGACATTGCTCAAATAAGGTAGGATGTACATAAAACCACATAAAGATTGTCAGTGATAGGGAAATAAACATTTTTTAGACAGCAGGAAAGAAGAGATGGAAGGGGGAAATATTTTGTTTGATCCAAAGTTCATTGATTTCAAAATAAATCAACCAAATACCATTTGAATCAGTAAGAAAAGTTGCATTTGCAAAGTGAGTATAGTGTTCAATTTTTTTTGTTGTTGTTGCTACTTTTAAGTCAATAAAACTTCTACCTGTGCCATTATTTACATCACACTTACTGCAAGAACACTAGCGAAGTGATTAGCTACGGATTTCCAAAAGTGTTCTGAAGAATCCTCTGGAAGGGGAAATTCTGAGAAGTCTAGATGTTCAGGCAGCAAATAAAGAGGAAAGTTTATGATTTTCTCTTCCTCAAGAAACAAATTCTGCAATCAGTAACAAGGAAGAAAAGAACCATAATCAACATGAAGAGAGTCTTCCTATGATTCAGGCTGTATGAAGCAGATGTGTTCTCTGATAAGAGTCCTCCAGCTCAGGAAGACAAATGTCAAGTATTAGCACGATCCAGTGAGTTTATTCTTGTTCAAGATCTGAAGAGAACAGCAAGTTCTTTGATCCTTCAAACCAAAGTCCTGACCTTCACAGAAACACAATGCAGTCAGGCCCTCTCCAAATAAAGTAAAATAGTGTATTAGCTTAAGTTATTATTAGTCAACATACAAAACATTTAAACTGGTTTATTGTCACCATGTTGTGCTCTACCAATCCACACAAGTTCATAAGGATGATCTTTCCACAGAACAGGATCTGAAAGCAGCCATTTTTAAGGAGACTGAGAAATTCTCCAAGAGAAAACTCTACAGGTGGATATGTAAATAAGAAATTGCTGTAAGGAGAGGAGAATTGTTAACTTATTTGTTTGTGACTAAAGTGAAATATTTTCCATGCAGTAGAATTATACAAAAGGGGAAAGCATCTTTCCACATTTTTTTGACAAACTGGAATAACCAAGTTGCAGTATCTCCATAAAGGATACTGGTTGACGGATTGAAGCACGGTTTTGCTATTTCTACAGTATATTGGCTTCTCCATTAAAGAGTAGGCAAATATAATTAACTCCTAATTTGCTTACAGTGTATTTGCATTAATATTATCCTCTTCTCACTTATTCTCCCAAAATTACTAATGAAAACATTGAGATCTGATACTTGATTCTTAAATACACATTCCACAAAACACAGCTAATCATTCATATTATCTCTATAATCTTAATCAGTTTTAAACAAAATAACATTTTCACTTTTCACCTTTCACAAAAAGTGTATGTTTTTTATTCTTCATAATGCAAAGCATTTTAGGCATAATATGCCATTATTTACAACAGGATACAAAATGGTAGGTGGTATATTTATATATCCAATAAGCAAAACATTCATATCATCAGCAGATAAAGAATAATGACTAATTTTGCAATTTTTACAAGACAAATTAATGCTTGTCCACTGGACAATGATACTAATCCACTCCACAGTAAAGTACAGGAGGATATCTTATTCATTTTATTCTTTAACTTGCCAAAATAAAATGCCATTGCTTACCTATAAAATCACTTCTCTTCTGCCTCTTACATTTAGCAAACTTGTAGTCAGCACTCAATTGCAATATAGCTTGAAAAGAGTCTACTGGTATTTTTCCCAAGAAATTGAGGTCAATGAATGCTCAATACATCACTTTCCATTTGATAGCTTACACTATAATAGATATTTAATTCATAACTACTTATTAAATTACCTGCTTAGTAAGATAAGTTGAAGACTCCAAACATCCTTTCTTTCCTGTTATATTTTTATTTTTAAAGTTATATAAAATACTTAAATGTAAACATTTATTTTTCAAGATACTTTTATGTAACATACATAAGCTTTTATTTACAAACAAGTTTCTTTTTTTTTTTTTTGGCGTTGAATAGATGCAAACTGCATGGTATCAACTCCTCTACTTGGAGAAGTGTCAATGGCTCTGCAGTCAGGTTCAGTACACATCCACCCTGAGCGCCAACGCAGAGACAAACAGCAAGGTTCAATCCATGACAGGAGTAGTGCTTCAAGGTGACAACCACATGTTGTGCTGAAACTTTACTCCTCACTCAAAACATCACGTTGCATCAGCGTTATTCAGCTAACGTGGAAATTGCAAACCATTCATCTATGAGCCACAGCCAGCAGTTCGCTGATCAATTAGTCAAGTTAACCTTTAACAGCAGCACGTAAGAAAAATCCCAAGCACTTGGTTCCAGCCAACGAATCCATTTGAGATCACCCTGCACCTTTCTTAAGAGGAGCAAAGTTGTGTTTAATGAGCTTCAACATTATTCAAAACATCAGAATCTATATTCATGCCATTGGCAAACTGACCTCTGTGGCTTTGTTGTTATTATTAATACAGTAATGATAGTAAATTATAAGTTCTTATGTATGTAGCTCATTTTAGCAATTAACTAAGTAATGTCTAATTTCATCTGAGAACAAATACATTTCTCCCTTTACGAAAAAAAAAATAACCAAGAAGTCAAACGAGCAGATATGTCTATTCACTTTACACTTTAAGAAAACAAAGAAAAGCTTTTAAGGTAATTTTCCAGGAAAAACGTGCAACCAGAGAACTACAAAAAAAACCAAACCAAGGAATATAAATTGTGGGAAATGTTTACAAAAACATGTGTTCTCAAAACAAATGCCATGGATAACAAATGCAGAAAATTCAAATATATGTGAACTATTTTGACTTGGTATTCTTCCTAATTTGCATTTGTCAACTCAAAAAAAGTGAAAGGCTATTCTGAAAGAGTTATTTCTAAAATGGATTCCTGCCCCACAGTCTTTCCTGTATGCAGAAGTTGATGATCCTTGACATTAGAATTTAAAAGGCCCTTCATACACACACACTGGTTTGTTGATTCTTCTGCAATATAATAGCAAGCAGGTATTAGATTTGGGGGCGAGGGGAGGGAGGGGGAAGTCAAAAGGAGATGCATAAAAATTACACAATGAAGTAGTTTAATTATTGAGAGGAGTATGAAATGGATACAAGATAACACTGACAGAGGAGTCTAGCAAGCCTTTTCCCTTCAAACTATCCATTCACTTACATTGCCCTTATGGAAAAAATAAGATTTAAAAAAAAAAAGTACCAAATTACATTATTTAATCTGCTCAACAACAGCTTAAATACCATGAAACAATGATTAATTTTATCAAGGAAAGGAGAGGGATGAGACTGAAATAGCATCAAGTTATTTGTATTTGACCAGTCTGACAGGCTTTCTTCTGCAGCAGAGTCAGTATACCCTACAAGAATGATTAAAAGATACTACAGTACAAATTAAAGAAAGAAGAAAATAATTAACTAGATATATAAACAAGTAAATATACAATTTTGCTCCATTTCCACAAAGAAAAAAGAAACCAAACTAAAGAATTAGACAAAGATATTCCTCATGGTTAAGTTCTACAAATATTGAGAATTAGCCCCAAACTAGCTACTGTATCTAAACCATAAAACAGGCTGCAGATGGGAAGAAGAAATAGCCCCTAAACTTCAGTTTAACTACACATTACAGAAGACAAATTGGGGAACAAAAACAATTTGCTTTGCAGAATTCACAGAAGGAAATGCTGTTTGCAGAAGGCTAAAAACGTTCTCCCAATATTGCATGGTATTTGGATTAGCTACTATATCAAAGGCAAAAAAAAAAATAAAAAAAATAAACACCTTGAAAATCAGATCCACTTGTCCTGCAAAGAAAGTTTCTGAAATTTAACTTCTTCAGAAAACAATCCAATTGCTTTAGTATCAAAATTTAAATAGGAAAAGAAATGCAAGACATAAAGACTCCAAGACTGCTTCTTGTAAATTAGAAAGATAACCTTTAATAGGTTCTTGTTGTGTCTGCTCCATCCCTGGAAGTGTTCAAGGGCAGGCTGAATGGGGCTTTGAGCAACCTGGTCTAGTGGGAGGTGTCCCTTCCCATGGCAGGGATTTGGAACTTGATGATGTTTAAGGTCCCATCCAACACTAACCATTCTATGAAAATAAATTAAAAAAAGCTGTCTCCACAGCACTCAGAAGTTAATGCAGCCCTCCCTCAACTTGTGACATTGGGGGTACCATCACAATAGTCTAAGAAAAACTGGGAGTTCAGTACATATCTCATATGCCCTTTTACATCATCTTTGTTCTTTTATCCACTTGAAGAATACTTCAGCACAGATACGGCCATCAAACCCTCTCCTCGACACATGAATTCACAGGTTTTCCAAGGTGTGTCCACTGAATCATGTCAAAACATAGTCACTGAATGCCAGTTGCACCACTTTTTGTTAATCCTTTTGTTCCTTTAGCCCAAGGCTAGTATTTCTTTTGATCAATATAAATCTTTTCCGTCATCTTATTTTTGCTGTCACTCTGTGAAGTATTATGCCACTAAGCTAAGATCTTCATTTATCCCTGGTATTGCAGTCCTGTCCCTCCTGACAGCTACCCTGTTAATATATCATTATCAATCTCCTTGATCCTCCCAGGTTTGTACATAAATTCATCTCTCAGGAATTGACTTCCATAAAGTCATAAGTCCCACCCCATTAAGTGCTACCTGCTGCAACTAAGGCTTTACTGGAAAGTAGCCCTGATGAGAGACGTATTTGTTGTTTACTGTAGCATAGAGTCATTCAGCATCAGCCAAGTGAGTTCAAATCACGGACACTGGAAGCCCCAGTTAATTTTTCATATCCATTGAAAGTGGTATTTAACTTAATACTTAGTGCAGCACCACTTCCCACTTTATACTGGAACATCTCTTTATTCTTAAATAGAATTCCCAATCAAATAGTTATAGAAAACAAAGTTAAGTTTGCATACTAGCACACAGTAAATATGAGACAAGTATTTGTATGCACAACTGTCAGACCTTACACATCTTTGCATGCATGCAAATGTGAAGCTGAATCTTTTCTATTTAGAACAGTTGAAAATTCAGATCTCTTAGACTCTGCACTGCCACCCATATCAAAATCCAACATTTTTCATACCAGCTAAACAGAAAACCAGTCTAGAGCTGGGAGAAAGATAATGGACATAGTTTCAGAAGTGTACTTTCAGACTCGTAGGTGTAATAAACCACAGTAAAGCTGTAAGACTTTTATCGCTCACTAATTCAGAACACACTCAAAAGTTTTACTCCCTTGTCTATACTCCAGGTAGTGACAAAAAAAAAATAGCTGTTATTAGCCGTAAAAGTATCCAGCCAGAAGAAATAGCTAATGAGAACATTCAAATGCTATCACTAATCAAAACTTCTTCCATCTTACTCTTACTCACTTGTTAGTACTACTACTCTTGCATTTTGTTCTCTGGGTAACAAGCCTATATACGTAAGAAGCACATCCACGCATTTATGTCTGTTTGTTTAAGACAAATTGCAATATTTATTTCCTTTCAACCCACCCAAAACCTGAAAATTCTGTAACAGAAACAGTATTCTACTCTTTATCATACCACACTATGATAATAGCAAAAAATCAGTAACCTCTACAAGGACACTACCTTCTGGGTTTGGTAATTAAATCCAATACCACTATTTCAAGCTTTTGACAGGTATCTTCAAACACAGAGGAATATTAAAATCACCAATCTCACCATTTAACAGCTCAGTTCTTGGTCTTGGCTCAGCCACAAACTCCACCATGTTTGCCACCATGTGCAGTTAATTTTCAGTAGCCTTTCCTACATCTATTTCTTTAATTACCTAATTGTCTCTACTCTTTGAGCAGACAACTGTATTACCATAGCAAATACTAAGGATAACCACATACATAAGCAAACCAGAGAAAGGATACTAATGTATATGCTTGTCCAGTTCACATGCAATTTTCACAACTGCAGCCATTTAGGCCTTCAATACAAAGCCAGATCATTAGGATGTCCTCCCAGCATCTGCTGGGTTCTAGGGTAATTGGTTTGGGGTAGCTGGGTGGGGTTTTTTTGTTTTGTTTTAGTTTTTTTTTAAAACATTTTCAACATCTGCTCCTTTCTACCAAACTTTCCAAGTTTAACTGTCTTTTTTTTTTTTTTTTAACCAAGTATGTTCTGCCAGTGTTCTTGAACATTTACTTAGATCAACCCTCTTTTGATCCTTATATGCTGAGATAAAACCATTAACTCATGGTAACTAAATGCTTGTTCACTATTTCAGAATGAAAAGAAACCATATGCAGTAGTGATACATAGTTTATTAATGGCAGGAAATCTCCACAAGCCAAGTTAGGATATAATTAACAACTTATGGCTAAAACAGAAGGTAAGTAGATAGTTTAATTATTAAGAATGCCTGCCAGGAAATGCTCTTGTGTCCAGCACCCACATCTGTTGTGTGGTTTTATCGCATCGTCGTCTTAAAATGGCTTCTGTTATCCTGCAAACAACAGAAGGCAGGTGGGGTCTGGGGAGGGTTATGTGTTTCTAACAACAAATGATAAAACACTATGTTTGATGCTGCTCTTGTTCTTATTCTTTGAAAACAAAACAAAACAAAAAAACCAACAAAAACCCCCCACCTCCTTAGTCAACAAAGAGAGCAGACAGGCCTGTCCTCCCACAAAGACCATTAATACTGATTTATCCTGACATGACCGAAAAAGTGTGATAATTATAGGCACAGGCCAATTTGGAACTCATATTATCTCCAGACTTTTTCCATGACTGTATGTAACTTGGTGATTCATTATTCCTTTATTATAACTCAATGTATTTTATGTCTTCTCATATGAAGCATGCAACACAAAAATAATCTTCACTTATTGTCTAATAATAGTAATAATAATATAAAAATGTGCTGTCTGGTATACTTCATTGCCCCAATGGATATAAGAAGGAAGATTTTTTTTTTTCTTACTCCAAAAAATTCATCATAACTGCACTAAAATACATTTTGAGAACATCAGATCCTTTGTTATCTTATTGATGACTATGCAAGTAGGCAACAATCTTCAACGTTAGATCTTTGTACCATTTTCTTCTGAAGCTTTAATTGATTGAGAAAAATGTTTAGTTGTAAAGAGAAACAAAAATAGTATTTATTTTCTTCAATATTATATATTAGCAATAAAACAACTGCAATAATTCAGCTGAATTATTTTGGCACCTCCCAGTAACAACCTGCTACAGTGAGAAAATAGTAAATCATAGACTGCTCATCAAGCCAGGTGAGCCCTGATTCTCTGCAGTACATGGAATATATGTAGATCAAGGTTTGCTTTCTGGAGCATGAATGGAAGAAAACATAAATTTATAATTCCTAATACATAATAATCCCAGTCTTGTACCCTTTATTCTACAAAGGGAAGCATTTCACCTTTACTATATGGAATAGCAAAAGTCAGCTTTAGCATATTTGTTCTACCAGCTCTTGTGGTGACATGAAATTCTGGCAAACAATAAATATTGAATATTTTGACAGTTACAATCCCTGGAGACTGTCATTTAAGAGCTAGATTATACTACTTTTTATTATGCAAGGGACACAATCAGTGAACACCTTAATTGTGCTTAACATCTAAAATAAGCGAGAATGCCAACAGAAAATAATCACTGGTTTAAATAGAATTTATCTGCCAGCAAGACAGTTATAATGTTAATAATTCAATGTTGGTTGAAAACCACTCTCTTATGACTGATTTATACAGACTGAAGTAGGCATATGTTATGCTACAGGTGCATGTGAGGTCGTAAGAAACCACTTTACAGTCTTCCCAGAAGTACAGTGTCAGAAAGGTCACCTGTGGTAAAGGATCTTTTGGATTAGTCTTTCAAATCAATGCAGGAATTAAAGGCAATTTACATATAAATGGGCTAATACTCTGGCTTTGAAATTAGATGAATTTTTAAGAGATTTAAGAAACAGCAGAAAAGGTCAGTTAGGCATTAAGTATACATAATGCAATTTTTAAAAACTGCTTGTCTTGGAACTACATGTTTCTTGTTTATTAATATTTTGTATTCTCAGCCTGTTCTGCTCAGAAAGGTGCTGCCAGCTGTTTGTGAGCAAGCGCAGAAAAACCATCCATGCTAGGGATAGCAGAGTTGAGAGAAGTATGGCCTAAGACTTACAAAGCAACTTTTTTTTTTTTTTAAGACTGATATAGTTTGAAAACATTTGTTTTCTTAAGACAAAACTAAGATGATTTAGTCAAATCAGTGAAGATTATCATATACTGGAAAACAAAAACCAGGATCTTCAAGGAGACTTTTCATATGACTTCTCATTTTCTCCCTTATACAAATCAAGGTTCCAGTATGGCTTCATTTCAATCTCTTTAGACCCTTTCAACAGGAATGTCATACTCATCCCTACAAAGCAGCACCTGCACTGGATTTTGTGCTAAACAGCTGAAAGGCATGCCACAGCTGAAGGCAAGATAGAAGAATTAACCTTTCATGTGCATACATGTATGTGTAAACAATCTTTTTGATTCAGGATATTTTTTCCTAATTTTCAGAAAAAAAACTTAAATCTACTGTATTATTTAAAATAGATTTTCTTTCCTTAGACTTTTGTTTATGTTATTGTCTCTTTCCATAAAGGAGTCATTACAAATTCTTCCATGCTGCTGCTTTTATGCCACAGTACCTCTTGGTGGATCCTTTTCTCTGCAGAATTAGGAAATGGCAGTGATCTGGAATCCAGTATTGCATTAAAAAAAAAAAAAAAACCACCAAAAAAACCCTAAACAAACAAACAAAAAACCCACCAAAAACCACAACACAGAACACGTGATTACCTCCCTTTTGGATTTGTCTGTATAATTAAGTACTATGTTCAACTTCTCATTCATGTATAGCACAAAACCTCAATATGTAGTCAGACAACGTACACTGAAATAAAGTACTTTCTTCAAGGCCATAGGTAGACAGACAGTGCTCACTCAAACTATCTGCATAAAATCCAGCACCATATAAACACAAACAAACGATGCGATTCATTGCTGAAGCCGTTTTACTAACGGTACTCCTGCATTCTCAGTAGCCGTACCACTGACTTGATGTTTTGCCAACAAGTGAGATGGATCATACTCAGTGGATTTATGTTTTTCATAATTGGGCTTGGAATAAAAAGTGGGAAGGATTATTACCAGGATTCAATAATAATTTTTAAAAAAAAAATAATCTCCAAGTAGTGACAATAAGATAGCAAGCAATGCTGATGCACAGGACTGGCTATTAATAGGGCATGAGAAAAGGCAAAAGTACTTCTCTATAACCAAAAAGAAGAAATAATATTTTAAAAGAGTAGCACGGCTTGCTAAGAAGCGCCAAAGAATTTTAAATTCTCTTGCACTACAATACTAATCCTTCTGATAATATCCTACAGTATTTAATAAAGACAAAACCAGCATGTGTCACAGATACTAACCATATTATTCTACGAAAAGCTTCAAAACCATTTATAATAAAGTTCATAATCCTTCCATACAGTTAATTTTTAAAATTACAGAATTCTACAGAAAATATGATTATCTAATCAACCTTTAGGATAGTTTCCTTAGAAAGCCTGTTTCCTACCGTACTGTGCAGTGCAAAACTGCATTTCATGTGGTAATTAAATTGGTCCCTTCCCTTCAGGAAGGCAGCAAGTAATCAACAGATGCTCGCAGTGAGCCCTGCAGCAGGGCACAATTCAAAACCAAGAAATGTTTATAGTTTGAGTTTATTTCAGAAAATAAACAATGAAGTTGTATAGACACAAATAGAATCCTGAGGCACATAAAAGGAGTAAGGCATGGAAAAGGACAGAGAAGACACCCACAGTTTGTTAGCTGTAGTGTAAACTGCAACAGTACTATTAAGACTATTACTTAGTTAAGTGTTCAAGTAACCAGTGTCAAATGACTTTCAGCCTACAGAAAGTATCTACTTTATTGGAATCAAATCAGGCTTAGCTTATACTACAGAGGAAACCTTCTCAAGACCATCAGGCAGCTTAGATTTGGAAAAAATAAGGAAAATATAAATATTTTTATTAAAAGATATCCAAGAGACTCAAAGGGGAAAACTACTTCCCAGTAATTTGATAACCAATTTTGACACTACAAAGGAACAAGGGATATAATACACTACTTCCTATGAATGTAGTATTATAGGAGAGATTCTTTATCACATCAGCTATTAGGGCCCTCAAATATAAAAGACAATTCAAGATAGTTAAAAAGATGTTTAGCAACAGTTCTAACAGAATTTGAAGAGCTTTTTGTTCTCCTCCTGTGGTAAATTCATTCCTACAGAACCAAGAATAGTTTAAATCTATTACTGCAAAGTTGAGAGAAAATTCACAGATTTACCTTGACAGACTACCATTCTGTGTACTTTTAAAGCAGGTAGATGAACTTGTACAGTAATTCAGTTGATAAAAAGACAAATTGCTTCTGGTACATAACTGACTTTTTCCTACTGGAGATTATGCCCATAAATGGGGTTATTTCATTAGTTGCCAATTATACAGAATCATCTTTTCAGTAAAGGCTACCACGAAAAAAAAAAAAGACTGGAAACTTAATCCTACCTGTGGGTTCAAATGCAACAAATACTGTCTATTTGTACATTTTTTATTAGTTTTGTGTATGAACACGTTGTAAGTCAGAGGAACATTATTTATTGCATATATGAGATTCAGAGCACATATGGAACTATGCTCACATTTCCAATCAGTGCTTTATGAGAACCATGCAAAAATAGAGATATACAGATATCACTCAATCATGCAGGTGCTGGAAGAGCTGGGATGATAATAGTAATAGCAACAAAGCCCAAAAAACTTAGAGGAATGAGGTCTACCTTCGGGATAAGAAATTAACAACAGATCTTGTCAAGTTACACAAGAATTTTATAAAAGAACAAAAGGTATAGTTTTTATTGCTATAGGAGCTTGTATCAAATATAACAACAAAGGGCATGAACTTAAGCTAAGGAAAGGTCATCTTCAAAGAGAATGTTGGAAGAAATGCTTCACAGAGAATAGTTACGATGGAAAATAAACCACTATGGCAACCTTTGCAACAACTGATATAAACTTTAAAAGGTGACAAGCATTTGAAAGACAGTTATTGTGCAAATAGAGAAAGGAGGAGAGAAAGATGTCTGGCCTTTTCAAAAATAGGCTTTGCATCCATCCGTCTTTAAATCACCAGCATTACAACCCTATCTACTGCCTCATAAGTCCACTGAAAGAGAAAATTGACACCAAACTAAACTGAAGGATCTAACAAGAAGATCCTGACAGCTGAAATGGGTCTTAGAGATTCCATCTCCAAATGTTATTGTCTGAACTTCTTCATTTCAGTGAAGGAATAAATCTTGTCCCATCTATTTCAGAGCTTTCATTTCTCTTTTAATGATTCTTCCACTTTAACAAGTTTTGATTGAATAATTTGAGTTAGACAAAATGTATATGTGACTACCCAACACACATGTACTGAAGTAGCATATTAAAAAAATATGTATTTTTTTAATCTTGTGTCAGATAAACATCACCCTGAACCCCACGGCCTTAAAAAAAAAAAAAACAAAAAACAAAAAAAAAAAAAAAAACAGAAAAAATGTTATTTTTACCAATTATATGAAATAACAACATAAGTTGACTACTACTTTTAAGTTCCAACCAGCTGTAGAATACATAAGGGAAACTGTCATAATGCAGACAAGCCTCCGAGGAATTTCAAGCTACATTTGGAATTGTATCTTCAGGAAGGTCCAAAAGGAGCTTGAGATCATCTTTGTTACACATTGACAGAATCAAAAAAGAAAAATAAGTCTCACCATAAGAAGTCTCACCGAAACAAATATAATCAAGTCAAGACGGCTCCAGACAGTCAGTTCTTCAGTGAAGGGATTATTGAAATAGTCTAAATTACAAGATTCCATTAAAAAAATAATTCTGCTGTATCCTACCATGTGCAGCACAGAAAACAAACTCTACCAATCACAGCCACCTGCTTAGGAGGGAAACTACTTCTGCAATTCACATCTGTGAGATTGAGCTTGGGTTACCATCATTCAATAATGCTGCTAATAAGAACAATTTTTACCATAATTAGTGTATTTTAGAATGCATAAAAAAATTGAAAGGCACTAAAAATCTTTAACGATTTGTGGTGATTTTTCACCATAAAGAAGACAATATGTTAGCTTACCAAATGCCAGATCATGCAATGGGTCACTAACAAGGGGGTGTTTTCTGCACACTTCCCCAATAAATTCCAGCTGCTTTATTCTCATCAAGCAGACAGGTACAAGCATCTTGTCTAATTAACAAAACTGATGTCAAATACATCATGCATTAAAATCTCCAATGTCCACGTACAACTTCTTTGCCTCAAAAGCAGTACACTATGTACCCCATCCTGCAAAGATCCAATGTGATATAATCACAATTTTCAGGCTTTAAAAAAATAATTAGAAGTTTAACAAAAACTGTGAAAATTTACTTAAATTGAAAAAAAAAAAAAATACTGTATTACACAGCTTTTCCACATGTACCCTAGGGGTCATCTGACTATAAGACAAAGAATAGCACATTCCTTATCCGTCCAGAGGACGGATACTTTGAAGATCAAGACAGTTGAAGAGACTCAATTTCAAGGGATTAATAACTGCACATGCGAAATAGAGACTAAAACCAATATACTTGGCTATCTGGAATTTGTTGTGTATTTCAGGCAAGACAATATTGATGATCCCTGAAAGTCAGCTCCTGCTCATCTTGCAGAGAGACACATGAATCTCTACGTCTAGATGCAGCACTTCAGGGCATGCTCTAGTGGCCAAGATTGTAGGTGGGTTTTGTGTGAGAATGGTTGGACTCTGATCTCAGACGTCCTTTCCAACCATGAAAGACTCTGTGATTCTGTGACGCTTGCACATCTCCAATGCAAGTGTAAAACTAACAGTTATCAGCATTGCCCTGCTGCACTTAGTGAAAACGTGGAAGCAGTACTTGTGTCGCCTTCCAGCCCCTTTCCGTGGGAAGGGGAAGAGGAAGGGAGCAAAAAAACCACTGAACCCAAAATAAAAAACCCAACAAAAATACATATTGGAGGGGACAAAAACCACACTATTTTCAGCAAGTAACTATCTCTTTTCACCTCCTTTGGGGAGCAAGCTGGCTCTAACAGACTCAGTCTCTAGCGTCCGCCTCTTTCTCAGAGTAATTGTAAGGCTGGCATCAAGGAAGACACATATATTTGTTCCTCCCTCTCTCCAAAATTAAAATGTCTCCTGCTATTTGGTCAGCTTTGAGTATCCCTCCGCTGGACAGGACTTCATTTCTCTAGCATAAAGCATAGCTTATGAGGGGAAAAACAGAAGAAAAAAAAAAAAAAGATCTATGGCAAAATTTTATTGGGCAAAAAAAGGAAAAGAGTTCTTGGTCACAGTTACAGAAGTCAAAATTCCTTGAATAAAGCAAACAAAATTGAAAAACAACTTCGTTTCCACATCACCAAAAAGCAATTTTACTTCCAAGAGGAGTTGATAGTGACCATCCACAGGTTTATACAATGGAGAAGGGACTAATGTGAATATAGGTGATAGCTGCTGATCATCCGAGGGAATAGTTTAGAACTCCTTTATGAGGTATGTGGCTGCCAATACAGCAATTGCTTGTGTTGCTCATTCCACAGCTAAACTACTGCACCAGTCCGATTTCAAAACAAGTTTTTACATAATGCTTAACAATTAGTCAAAATGTATCTACTGCTTTTCAAATGAACCATTTTTCATTTCACATGATGATAATTCTCAGTTGTCATAAAAATACAAATGCAAGAGGGAGAAGTTCAATATCCTACTGTCCTGCAAGTATCTCTGGATATTATCTAGTTCATATTTTCACCCTATAGAAGTAACAACCCAGGTCATTTCTGAATTAGCCATTTTATCCATCCAAAAATGTTCAAAGAACTTAAGAGCCACAAGGTAGCCTGAGAGAGGTTTTGTCCTAACCTATTCATATTCATAATGGGAAGATTACGGAGTTCCTGATCCATTTGCATGCTTAACTAGCCTTGCTGTATTTCTCACTTAACCTGAAACTTTGTTTAAATTTCAGTTTGTTCTGCTTTAGTTGTTCTGTTTTAGGCCTGAAATAAATGGCAGGAGGGGGGGAAAA
>VXBJ01001691.1:95986-114089 GCA_013400055.1 Nycticryphes semicollaris | reverse complement strand
AAAAAAAAAAAAAAGACATCTTGCTTGTTTTTTGCTTGTTTTGCGTTTTCTTTTTGCTAAACAACCTCAATTCTCTAGGAATTTGGAGACTGAGAAGTACTTGAGAATGACAAATCAAGCGAGAGTCTGCTTTAACTAGATCAGTTCTGTATTAGCCAAGAAACTTATTTATAGAGTGGGAATGTAGTAGCATACTTCCCCTCACCCCAATAGCTGAGATGATTAATTGATGATACACACAAGGCTTTGATACTTCAACATATTGACCTGCCAGCCACATAGGCTCTCTTATGCTTTCTGGGATCATTTCCACTGTACTCCACTGCAATTTACCAAACAGACAAATCCACAATCCAATCAAAGAGGGGCACCACAACAAGACCAATGAAACCCAGAAGTACAAACCTTCTTTGATTCCCGAAGCAGAATTATCGCAGTAGTTCCTTATAACAAGTGAAGACACTTTTATATTCAGACTTTTGTTCTAGCTTTAAAACCAGTGAAGTTTTTCCTCCCTGCAAAACTAGCAGTTCAGCATTGAAAGGTCTTGATTTCACTACATAACTTTTTCCAGGAATTTACTATTTAGTCACAAGCATCACCACCTGGTGTCCCATTATCGCGACCAGCCTTTGAATGGAAAAGTCCAACGTCTTCAATGTCTGGCGACATTCTGGCTTGACTGAACTTTAATTTTAGAATTTACAGAGGTGTATCAGCTGCATAATTCAGCTCCCCATTAAATAATATTGCCTTGGTGAAGACTTACAAGATGCAGAAGACTACAGGTAGAAAAGCAAAAGAAATCAGGGACAGGTTTGTATTTGTGTGTAACTCACAAGATTTCAGCAGAAAGTCAATCTCTTATCAGAGATTAGGGCGTAGAGCTGGGTACTCTTGTTTACCAACGCCAAGCCTATTGGCTTCATAAAATCTGCAGTTGTGATCGGATTAAAAACATTTTTGCATGAGATACAGAAGAATAAGCTCTATCACAGATCATAAAATAACCCTCACCCGAGCACTGCCTACTAGGTGCCTACACCCTAATCTCTTACTCAAAGAGCCTTATATACTGTCTGTGTCCTGAGCACCTAAAGCTGGCTTGTGTTACTGATCTACTGTAATCCTTCTGTTTCTTTCCAACACATTCTGATGCATGAAATAGTGCTCCCAGATCAAAGACAAGGCATGTAGATTTACAGACTCGTAGATGTCCCTGTTTGTTACGTGATTTACTTGTTTTGGGGTGGGGGTTTTTCCCTGCAACATGTTTCCAAACACTGTTTACATAGGTAAATGGACACATGCCATGTACCTCACCCATGACAATATGTTAGCTACTTGAATTCTGTTATTCATTTCTTTGTTCATTGCTGTCAAGACCGTGTGAAGAAGTCACTGATGGGTCTCAGGTGTCAGTGAACACAGCAGTATGTTCATATGAGAAGTACACACTTACATTAGGAGACTGCAGGAGGCCTGTTCGGTCTATTACTCAATCTTTACCTGAAAGAAGAAAACACAATATAGAGGTCTTTAATACAGAAGGTCACAAAATTATTCAATGGATAAATTATTCTGTAAGTGCCTGTTGTGTGAGAAGAGTTGTATCCTCCACGGGAATCTTACTGAACTCCTTAGAATAGGACAGTTCAGGTTGAGGGGGACGCAATTTCTATTTGACTTTTGGGTTTTTTGGCATGCAGTAGCAACAGTGTACATTGCATTACAGTACACACTTCCCACAAAACCAACAAAACAAAAAATTCTAATAATCATTAACATTTAGAGCAATTATCAGCTACTTCTTAAGTATTGGTTGCCAAAATGTTTGTTTAGTAAATAGTATAATTAGAAAGCATTACCATTAATAGCACATATTTTAGCATAACCACTAAACACAAATTTTGCCATAAAGCAAAACCTTGACAAACTTAATGTTTCTTTGGTGAGAAGAAATTCTATCTTTTATCTTAACTTTGTATCTTTTCATCTAGGTCTTCTTTTAAGCCTCAGCCCAAAGACTACGAATTTTGACTTTTAATTAGATCTGCTTTTTAGAACAGATCTATCATGACAGAGAACACACCTAGAGCTAATCAGACTTCTAAAAGGGTTACATGAAACGATGTTAACTTTCCACTTCTGTACAGTAAACCAGTGCGTTGGCTGAAGAGAACAGAAAAGGTATTTGTCATTTTTGTACAGTATTAGGAGCTCCTTGTTAGGACCTGTTTTAGTTCCAAGGATAAGAAAAAAATAAATCCATAGCATATAGCTCAGTGCAGAGGATGATTAGAGTGATTTTGTAGTGTGTAAAGAAGGGATAGTATGACCCTATGCATTTCACTCTCAATTACACTAGTGTATTATAGGAGAAATAGAGATTAACCATTCCTGTCATGCACAAGATGTATGTAGCTGCCTCATATTATTTGGTGAAGGTCATGAGTAAGGCCAAACCTATGACTGCATTCTAGCTCAGTAATTCAGCAGTCCCTTTTCCAAGTGTGATTTAATAATGAGTTATTAGAACACATGAGCCTGGAGTAAGAAACATGCCAATGTTTAGCAGACAAGTATATGCAACAATCCACACTGTTACTGTTAATTAGTGACATGAAGATTTCTCTAAGCACAAGCACAAAGCCACCATGAACAGAACTAACCTAATGTGGTATTTTGTCAGTCTACAAAGCGTCTAACAACACTGGAAAGTGCTCTAAGTAGTAGTTCATTGTTTTTATTAAATCCTTCTATCCAGGTGCACATTTTGTGGGACAATCATTTCCCAGTAATTTGTCTATTGTTTTGTTGCCAGTAATATAATTTACTGTCATCCAATAAAACCCTTTCAGTTTCATAAAAGTAACGTATCTATACAGAGGAAATAAATTGTTCCAGAAATGTAGTTCCAGTGTTTGGGGTCAACTGTTGTTGAATAAAAAGAATACAGAAATTCATACTTTGTTTTTTGTCGTCTTCAAAGCACTTTTCTCAAACAAAGTTAATAATAATATGCACAGCATTAGGTATTATGAAAGGTTAACAGTATGGAAAATAAAAGCTTAAAGCAAGTGTAATTTCTGGTTGGTAGGGACACAGTATTTTAAAATATAAGGACTCTGTATCGGTACACTAGACTGCTAATGACTACCCCTGGATGTTCCCTCTAGTCCCAGTACCTGGATTAGAATTGGAAGATGTCAGAGTTCATGCCCAGAGTTTGGTTTTGGAGACCTAGTCAAAAATTTCCTGAAAAGGCCACTTGGGACAACCTTAACATCGGCTCCTGGGAATACTCCCAGAGCAACATGCTCAGCTGACAAGCTTCAGCAGTTTCCGAGCACCACCTCTATATCAGGACCTGCACTTAAAATGAAAAAAAACCACCACCAAATCCCAAACATCCACCTGAGATTGAGAAGGTAATAAAAGTACCTCCAAGGAAAAATAAGAATAAACTAATTCACAGATAATTGCATTTTAATAACAACTCTTGGAAACCAAGTTTGAAGAGAAGTGGCAATAACCAATCATTCCAGCAGCAATCCTTGAGGATCAAGGAAGGTAAGAACACTGAGACAGACTCCCCGAGACTGAGAAGTTTCTTTAGGAACCCATCTTTAATATTACCTTTGACAGCACTAACAGTAACTGTTTGCTTCTTTTTGACTCTTACTTCTACCTCTTGTTAATTTAAGCAGTTCACTATATTAGCAGGTGAGGATCAAGCAAGAATGGATCCTCCTGTCCCATATATCCTATAAACACAAGACAGTCAGTATGCCCTGCCCTGAAGAGTCTCTAGGGCCCAACACTTGGGACCAAAGTTGAGTCACACGCAGCTTTTAGTATTCACCATTGCCAAGAACAAGGGACGGAAGATACACGCTGATTCAATTTTTTTCTAAACTAGAAGAGGACATTTAATAAAGCCATTGAAACAGTCACACGCCGTTTTACAGGGTGCCAGGTCTCTGGAGAGATTCCTGTGCACATTCTTTACTGTTTCAAGTCATAGCAAAGCCCACCTTCCTCACAAAACCTACAGCCTTCAGCTGATAGAACATGGAAGGAAGAAATGCACTGCCACCAGCATTCAGACCAACTTCACTTGAGCTACAAAACATCTATGGCTGCTTTCACTGGTGTTCCAGGAATTAATAATTTTCCTGCCTGCCTTCCTCCCGCCCCTGGTCATGATTTAACCCTGCTCTTTTAAAAGCCATTATAAGTGTAGAAGCCAAGCTGTAAAAAGATATCTTAATAAAAAGACAAATCGTCATCACCACATGAAAGAGAACACCAAAATATTTGGTCTTCCTTATTAATCTTATTAAAAACCTTCTCTTCTTTATCATGGAAAAAAAAGTCCCCATATTCTTCCAGCTAAGCAACTTGAGAGCATAGAGACAACTTTAGAGGCCAACTTAGATATGATAACTATACACATATACACAGAATATATATAAACACTATTTTTTAAGAGAACACTTTGAAGGCACAGACAAACATTAACAAAACAGCCTTAGTCATCTACTAATTAAGAAGATATAAACTTGAACGTATTTCGGGTGTCTTTTAGAAGTATACTAATATTTCACTTATTTGACCTTCCTTGACATCACACACATTCATTCCTCAGCATATGTCTCAACCTTTATTTAAGACTAAAGCAGATAGATGCGTGAAAGATACTTAAAAATAACTGTCAAAGGTTACGGGCAGGATTTCAACTCATTATTTCAAAACTCCATCAGTTCTCAGTTTCACGAATTTTTATTCTGTGGTATGGCCTCCAGAACCAATGTTTTGATTCTTTGGAACAAAGAGCACAGGATTGAAAACCCAAAGGTACAGGCTCAGGTTTACAGGGCAGAATCCAGCATAGACTTTTAAACAAGGAGCAGCAAGAAACTTGATTATTTTGGTGGGATTTTCATTATAACCTAAAGCAATAAATTAGCAATTATCAATTAATTATCATGTCTCTTCAAGGATGAAAAGGGCTCAAAGAAAAAGTATTGAAAAATTGAAGCAGAAAGTACAAATTTTATATATCTATCAGGAAGTTTTCAGATAGATTTGGCATTTGAAATATTGAAGGGCAAAGGAGACATTAATTTACCACGGTGTTTGGGTTGTTTTTCCTAAATTTGTCTTCTCAGCAAATTACTAAGACCACTGGAATAAAAACTGTATCTTCTCCAGCAAGGGCTTCATATATATTTATAAGCTGCTACATAAGCATGTCCACATAATGGGAGAAAACTTATTCTGTCGTTTTAAAAAGTGCAGAAACAAAAAGGATTTGTTTGTTCAAAGTACTGAATATATTTAAAAATTAACTTCTGAATTTTCAGCCTTGGATATACCCATAACATTAAGATTTATATTCCTGCCAGTGAGTTATAGCAAGATATATTCCGTATCTGGGATATCTGAATTTCAATGTGGACAGATTTTTATTAATACTGACATTGGTGCATCCTATTTTATTAAGTCCAAGCAAGAATGAATCCAGCTCCACAACATGGAGAAACATGTACAGAAGTATGAGACAAGAGTCTAAAGGCTAAAAGCTCTCTGGAAAGCCTGTTGTGCTACCTGCCCCAGATGAATTTTTTTCCTGATTTATGAAGTACTCCATAACAAATTCCATTTTTTTTACCTGTCACTAATTTAATACTACACCTTCTATCAAAAATCTCAACCAAAATACTGCCATTACCTACAACATAACCTTCTCCCCACCTCAGTCCAACATCCCCAACTCTGAGAAGGGAGCAAATATAATTTATTAAATCCATATAGGACTTGCATTCAGTCCATCAGCTACTACAAGCACAGGAAAGATGTCTGCTAGAAGGTTTAAAAGTAGCCACTGAGATCTTTCAGTGTTTCATTCCAGAGGAAAGGTTGACAACTGTAGCTCACTCTGAGAAAATCAAAATCCAAAGACTTCTCAGAGAGGCAGCTTCACTGTATGCTTTACTCATCCTGTTAGTCACAGAGTTTGCTTTTTTTATGAAGATATGCAAAACTAGATTCTTCTAATGAAGGACTAGCAAGCAGATAATACTTGAAAATTGCTTTTGCTCTGTAAAGTCAAATGGGAGCATTTAACATTTCTCTGTAACTACTAAACCAAAGGCTAATCACAGACACCTGTGCCAGCTAATGGGTCTGTATTAGTTAAGCTCGTCAGACAAGATTTAACCTTCATTTCTGTACAGGTGATGTCCACAAGTCATTAAAGGAGAGAATTAGCTGCAGAGAATCCAAGCAATACAGTGCAATTCAGGGATGAGAGCTGCTTAATAGCTCTTTTAAAAAATAAAATTAAAAAAATCCTCTTTAGTTTCTTGTAAATTCACTTTGTCTGTGTGTGTTACACCTACAAAAACCTTAGCAGCAGGTAAGGGTTTGGGCATGTAAGACAACTGCCCAGCATACAACCAACACCTCCTTTCTGTGCTTCTGTACTCCCACTTATTTGTATTGTTTCCATGTTTCATTTAAGAGCAGCTTCCACTAGAGCAGACCTTAGGATGTATACTTTAACAGCCACTGTCACAGTTCAGTAACATCTAAAAAACAAGTATAATACACAATCAAGTGAAAAAAAATCATAAAGAAATAAGGTAAGAAGTAATATTTGTAACATCCAAATTTTGTAGTGAACTGCTTGAGATTTTTTTAAACAGTGTTCTCACAAAGTTGAATTCCAGCCCATTAGCAAATGGGACTAACTGGGGTAACAGTGTGCCGAGGCGACTGCTTGAAATGTTGTGTTTAATCAGACATCTGGGTAAAATTTAGGAAAGACTGGAGATACAGAAGTTTTAAAACCGTTTGGAAGATAATACAACAGTTTGTCATCATCTCTCAAGATACATCTTTTTATAATATAAGGACTGTATAGTCACTATCAAAACATCAGAAAATTCTGATTCTTGAAGATAATACAAAATTTTTTGGAACTGAGCATTTAGGGAATGTCAAAAGGATGGGAATATTAAAATATTAAAAGACAAGTTTTGGAAGATTGTCTGTATCCAGAACCTTTACACCTAGGATTCAGAAAGGTCTGAAGGATAAAAACAACAAATATGTTTTCTGCTTTAACAGTTTTTCCAGTATTATCTTTTTTTTCCTAGCATTTTTTTAAAAATCTTTCCTGGGAAGACAAATATCTCTTGAAAACTGAACACAACAGTGCATAAATACTGAGTAAGAATGCAGAAAATTGCAAAAACTGTAGTCACAAGGTAGAAGGACAGTGAACTGGTCTGATCCTTGCCTTAATATCACGGCACAGCTATTTTACATTTTCCTCTAGGATTCTTGCATTTCAGAAGTTTCTGTAAAGAAAAGCCAACACCACACACACACACACACACACACACACAAAATCTACTAAATTTATAATATTCATTTGTGAGAATGATGTAAAGCTTGGCTCGTGAAAACCATTAGCTTTCCTCAACTTACTCTCTCGCCATCTTTATACACCTTTTTCTAAAAAAGACAAGAAGCATAAAAAAGGACAAAACCAAAAAGCCACACACCATATTCCTGAGCATACACAGCCAATGCAGAAAACGGCTTCCCACTCACAGCTTTGTAGGCTGCACTTTGAACCTACAGCTCCCTGGAGACCAGCTGAGTGTAGCTCAGCAAGATAAATAAGTACCTGCTATACCTCCGCTAGCAAAGAGAAATGTGAATTTTAAAACAAGACTAACGGTTAGAATTTTGGTGAAATAAGGCAAAAACTTCAAGGAGTCACTTTCTCTTGTACTTAGGATGGTTTCCAGTAACTCCACAGCCTCCTATTAAAAACACCTGAAAGTGCTGAAGCCTTTCATTCATTGGAAAAGAAATTGAGATTAGAATAAGCTAAAGGGAACCACACACTAAGCCCAACAAAATCATTGTTTCAACATGTGTCTCCCAAAGGCTACAACTGAAATGTCCAGTTAATGACTTGAGTTGATAACCTCACAGCGACAGATGTCAACATGTATTCTCATGTCTGCTAGCCTAACCCCATTCCTGGAACTACCTGAATGATTTTGACTTGCATGCATTTTTGTTTCCCTGAATAAACCTTTCTTTAGCTCTATTTTGCTACTTACTATAAAGCAGCAAACATAATTTTGGCCTGCACGTAACATTTAAGGCTGTACAGAAACCCCAAGGTTTCAAATACACTGATCAGCCAAGTTCCCACCCAGAGCAGGCTACTGCTGCCCTGACGCTTTTCAATTTCATTTTGGAATAAGCCATAAAACATTGATGAAAGAAACATCTAGAAATGTCTACTATATTTTTCACGCTTATCTGGGGAGGTTTCCTCTCTGGTTCAAGAGAGTAATTTCAAGTGAAGGTTAATTATGCACTAGCTTTCTAAGAACCTATAAAGGACTTACGATAGGTTGTTGATAGCATGAGACAGCTCTGATTGACTCCCTGCACACCTGCTAAAAACTTCTGATTGAGCTACCTTATGCAGAGTTAGTTTAACTATTTTTCCTTATTTCCCTTATAATTGAAAGGAAAAAAAAAAAAAAGCAGAACACCTAGTATTTTGCAATCTAAATTCATTAACTAAACCATACGTAGCAATGAACTGCATATCTCCTAGTCAGTGGCAAAGCTGTCGTTAACTTCAAAGCAGCCCAGATTTGTCCAAAAGGAATGAATTCAAGAATGACATCTGAGATTAGGTAGAAAATAAGAACAAAGGGGTAAGTTTTTTACCTGCAGCTTCCCTTCAGAACTGTTGTTACAACCTATGTGCATCCACTCAAGGAGCCTGAGGCAGTGACCTCCTGGCAGCCATTCACAGAATTTGCTTCAATCCTAGAAGCAACTTCACCCAACTTCACTAGTCAATACCAGTTACTGATAGCCAAAAAAGCAGCCTAGATACAATTTTCTTCTTAAGTTTGTGAATCTTCAGTGTTCCAGAGTAAATATTAGTAAAGGTTATCAAAGACTTGCTTGATTACTGGAAAAAAGACTAAAACCTTTCTTATAAATACAGCAACAGAAGGCTGACAAAAAAAGTTACTGGCAAACTCAACACATCACAGGTATCTTCCACGTACCACATTTTTAAATACCATACATATATAATTGTGTTACAAGCCATAATGGCACTGCAGAGGAGAGTAGGTATAAAAATCACAAATATAATCATGGCCCAAAACTGCTCCAGCAGAGCTCACAGTACTCTGCATGCAAAGGAGAAGTTCACAACAGAGTAGAAGGATTAGTACCTGTAAATACATTAAAAGTCTGTAACATCTGTTATGCAGCTATGAGCTAAATAAGAGGTCCATGCTTTTGAGTTTGGATTAACAAAAAAGTAAACCCCATGCAAAACAAACACTACCAAAAAAGCAGTCAATGTAAAAATCACATTTTGTCTTTTTGCCAGATGATAAAAATTATTCCCCACATGGAAATTAGATTCTTCAAAGCCACCACACTGAATAATTTAATTTGTCTAAGTACTTCTAATGCAGTTGCACACTGCAACGAGCATTTGAATTTTAGATTAAGCAAATGAAAGGGAAGGTATTTCTTCATACACACAGTCAGAAAGACTACTTAATGCCACACAACTCAGAAACAGACAGTAACCCAGTGACAATTTCATCCAGTCAGCAGGATTGATATATCTTTTATCAATATCGGTTTTACTTCATTGTTGATTAGTCAGGGCAGGCCTTCCAACCGTAAAGCCTAAAGTTTGAACAGAGAGTGTTTAGATAAAAGTTAAGCAATCTTCAAATCCCTTAATAGTCTTAAATATCTTCAGATTATTAAGATCTATTATCGCATATTTACTAAGCCTAAGCGACTTTGGCATAGCTGAAATAATTCTACCTGTACTTTGTGTTTCATTTAAAATAATAATAATAGAAGAGCAGAAGTCCAGGGAAAAGGTTTCCAAATTATATCATAAAGCACTTATTAATAGTCTGAGTCCTTGTTATCCTTTGTCACCAACAATTAAAAGTAAAATAGCCCATTAATGCTACTAATCATAGATCATACAGGCACTCATCTCTGGCCACGAGACACACAAAAATGCTACAAAAAAAAAAAAAGTAGTGTCACCTTCAGTACTTCATCTAATTAAGAGTGAATGCAGAGATGAGTTTTGCAAGAACCAAGTACTCAATCTCTTTCTGGAGAAAGAGAGATCACCTATTGGATTTAAGTGGCCAGAAATATTTTGTCAGCAAAAGGAATTAAATTGAAAACATCAGACAGATGAAAGGGTGGTACATGGGAGAGAAATTTCTAATATGAGGAACTGAGTAGAATATACTTTAAATCCATTTGACATATTTCCCCAATCCCCACTATCATTGCTCTATTTCATGTGGTTTTAATGTATACGTGGGGTTTGGTTTTTTGACCTTTTTTTTGTTATGGTTGGACTTGATCTCAAAGGTTCCTTCCAAACATGAAGACTCTGTGATGTATTGGTCACCCTCATGTTGTCACAGGCATGATCTTATTAATTTTAAGAAAAGGAATCAGTCCTGGATTAATTACCTAGAGCCTGGCAGGTCTGTAGGCACTTTTTGATCCTTGCACAGTAACACACATTCACATGTTCAGCAACACCATCCCAGCCATTAGGCAGGTGGGGGGCCACTGACAGTTTTCCATAGGCATTAGAAGTATACATGTGGTTGTTACAGAGAATCAATTCCACAGTCCTGCAGAGCAGACTAGAACAGCTCTAATCCATGAAAAGGATGAGAAACAGCTAAGAGAGATTAAACATCTGCACAACTACCCCAGTGCACTTTGTCCCAGCTACAGTTCCATATTAAATTTTTCAGAAGCGGTCAGATTGACTGTTTCTTGTCTGTTTGAATGACTGCACAGGGTCAGTTAGCAAGCCACCTGATTTCCCCTATAACTAATCTCAGAACAGTTTCCTGGCGCTACCAATACTAGATGAGAAAAGATTTTTAAGAATATGCAGTGTACCTGAAGAGCCCAAACCCTCTAATATGGGATTTCAAGTCTACTATCAGTAAGCTTCAGTCAGAGCAAACTGAAGTTACATTTGCTAGCGCTGTAAGACAAGCTGTCACTTTGTCAAAGGATTTCTTACTAAACCTGACTGCAAGCATAAAGTACTAACATAATTTATTAGAACAATTAGAATGCATCCTTGTTTTCTTCTAATTAGATTATTCCTTGTACTGGTAATTATATCAGACAAGAAAAGACTAATAGCTTCAGATTTCTAAAATCATCTGTAGAGTACGTGAGGAAAGAATGATCAATAATACTAATCTACTGGAACACAAATTCCCAGAAAGTGATATTTTATCATGAGTGATTCTTTACATAATCCACGTTATTTCTCAAAGTCCATGCTACTTTCATGCATACCTTAAAAATAAAGCACAAACACAAGGGAATAGACACTGAAATAATAATCAAAAAACCACTGAATGATAACTATACTTTGAGGCCTTCTAGGTGAAGGGCACGTTACCATCTTCTCCCACTGACTCCACACCAAGAATTAAGAGCTGTCATGACATTATCATGACAAAAGGAAGAAAAAACTGGCACAAAACACCTCTACTTCCCCATATTTCCAAAACCAGACATGTTCCAAAACACCTGATTACTTTTGATATCTAAAAAGAATTAATAGAGTATTTTTAAAATTATTTTCTCAGTGTGAATGTAATCAATTGTAAGAGAAAACTTCACCCACACAGTCTTTTCTTTACCATTCCCAAACTCCTCCGAAATTTGTTAACATTTGGCATTGACTATGTCAATCATAGTTGCCCCAAAGTTTAAGATTCATTAAGTATTTTACAGATAGGAAAAAAACAGCAGAAAGGAAAGCAGGAGAGGAAGTAAAAACTAAGAGTGAAAAACAGCAAAGATAAGACAAAAAACATGAGTAAAATGTCCAAAAGCAGAGCACAAAAAGATACCATCACCTTTCTCCACATTAGTGGAAATAAACCTAGAGTTGAGGGACATCCCATAGAGCAAAAAGGCAGAGTAGTATCAATCTTTATTGCCTTCCTTTTCCTACCAACACAAAACATATATACAAATTGTAACATCAGTGTTAATAGCACACTATTGTCAGGAATGTTCATGGGAAACAGGTGACACGTGAAATATTTCATCTGCTACATTCCATCCTTCAAGCCATCCTATTGGCTCCAAGAGATTCAGATTAGGGGAATACTCCAAATCTTGAACAGTTTTCCACTATAAAAATCCTACTTTTTTTTCTGAAATTCTGCTAAACCCTTGGGGAGGTTTTTGTTGGTTACATCCCCACCTTCACATTTTACCCACTTCACTATCAGCTTTGGGTGAGAGGAAAAGAAAGGCAGAAGAGTTCATAGCACCTCTACAGCAAAGAAGTCTCTGGACAGCACTGAAATAGAGTCTTTAAAAAGTCATCAGCCCAATAAACATCATAATATCAAAACAGAAATCACTCATGAGAAACCCCCCTAAGGTTTGATGGGCACAATAATCTTCTAATAACATTCAGATCATGTAAAATAAAATAAGGAACAGGAAATAACATTGGATCAAGGAAAAGCAAACAAACGGCCAAAAAGGTAACAAAGCAAACTAGAGGAATACCAGAATTAAAACGAATTTAGAAGGGGAAAAAACTTACTAAACTTAGGTAAGTCATGAAAGTTCTGTAACCCCTCTTGAAACAACTTCTTTATCTAAACTGAGGACAAAGCCTGTAGACCATTTGGCTATTAGATGGTATTTTTTTAGCTTTTTTTAAGATTGTCCATTTTAGGAAGAGCTTTTTTCAAGATTAGAGACTTGAAGTTTATTTCTGCTAAAAAGTGCTTTGCGCCCTCATTAATGGGAATTAAATCTACACTGGAGGGACAGTATCTAGACAGACACCTTCCCCAGCAGAATTTGGGGTCAACATACGTCATTCCTGTTCTTATCTATTCTAGGATCTTCTACAGATTTTTGAAAATCTCAGACCTGTCACTACAGAAGTGTACTTTGCCAGTTAAGATAATCAAGTGGTCAAAAGGCAAGAACTCTGAGCAACTTGAAACATACTTAGCTGTTATAAGAAAAGGGCTAAGAAAAAAAGAAAGAACAAAACTTTATTGAAGAAAACTATACCGTACACTCCCTGTTTGGTCCTCCTTCTAGAGAGATCATATCTTAAGCTAAACTCAAATAGGTTTGGTGTTTTTTTGGGGGGTGGATTTTGGTTTGGTTTGGTTTTTTTTTAAGTCTGGGCCAAAGCGTTAATCTTCTATGGCTTCCCAACACAGCGCAGGGTTTAATCCATAGAGTTTAACAGCTGGACGTACAATCTATCTCGGATAAATCTGAATTCATCTGAGAGCTTCACCTGGCATTAAGCTGTCCACTTACGCCTTTCAGACTTAGAAATGAGAAGATGTATGCAAGTGATAAATGCAGCACAAAAATGTCAAGGTTCTCAAGTTTGGATAACAGACCTTCTAGTGGGAAGGATGCACAATATAGAAGATATAGGCCAACAGGAACGCATACTTATGCACACATTTCTTTCACCACTGTGGAGTTGACCACTGGATCCACACAACTTGCTGGCCCAGAATTTAAATACTCCCTTCCCTCCAGAGCCACATGAATAAAGGACCTGATTGCTAACCATAAAAGGAGAAAGGTAAGATCTAACCTATCCTTAAGTCTGGAAAGCTGATAATATTGTTATTTTTGTGTCAGAGTAAATAAGGAAATTTCAGATGTCATTCCTAAAACACTGCGTTACCTTAAATAAAAGTAAAATTATAATTTCATATTATTAAAAATAAATGTCCTCCACAGCCCTTATTATCATTTCTGTGAAGATCTGGAGAAATCTATGCAGGATTTTCTTAAGAGCTGCAGTTGTTTCAGAATGAGCACTGAAATCCAAGTAGAAAATTTAGCCTTTTGCATTCTTTACTTTCAAGGATAGCTCAGACAAGCAAAGACCTGACTTATCTATTGATAGCTCAGCCAGCTTCCCTAAATGGACTGCAAATAATTTTCTGAGAGCTTTGAAAAAGTCTAGGTGTTTTTCAATGCAGTAAAAAGACAACAATCTTGAATTTTTTTTTTTCTATCAGACATTTCCACATCAGTGAAACTGTGCAGAAGTAGGCAAATAAGCAATGATACAGTACTAGTGAATGCACATATCTTCAGAATGGAAGACAGCGAGAATAAGATTTTCTAAGGGTCATGCCAAGCCTAAAGTCATTTTATCTTCTTGGAAGTTTAGAGTTTGTTTGTAGTGCTTTTAGGTTTTTTGATGGGAGTAGAGGGACAGGGACAAAAAGGAAAAAAACCAGTTATATGGCTTTCAGAATTCAACAGAAAAAAAAAAGTATCAATAACTAACTGCATCCTATGCAATCAACAGAAACATGGAATTTAGATACAAATAAGCTCCGAAGAGTTACTTACTGTTTTGACCATATACCTAAATTTAATCCTAATAGACTCTTCCCACTGGGCAGGCACCCTACAGTGAGCCAACATGGTTATGGTTAATTACTCATGAAGAGTTCACATTTTATGAATCCAATGGATTTGTAACTGAAGCAAACAACATTATTGTATGTGTGAATTTACATCTGCAAAAAAAGGAGTTGGTTTGCTCAACTGTAGGAAAGATCAAGTCTTATACCAGTTAACTGGCAGTACAAGAATGAAACTACAAAGAACATGAATGAACTGAATTAATAAATATTACACAAGTGAGACCATAAAGACACAAACATATACAAAGGAAGCAAAGAAATATGGGAAACCAAACAAAAAAAATTAATTTAGTAGTCAACATAGAAAGACAGCATTGCTGCCAGAGCCAAGTAGCGCCATGATTCTTTGGAGACCAGGTGTTGTTCTTGTCTCCACAATCTACTCAAAAAGTACAGGAATTTCCAGTCTGAGTACAAGTTGCAGTAGAATTAAATTCACTTGACAAAGATTTTTTTTTTTTTTAAAAGTTACCCAAGAACTTTGGAGATTCTTGCCACATCACCTATTTCCTGTGGTTTTCATGCAAAGCTTCTCATTGGGTACTTACCCACAGGAGTATAGATGTATAACTTGGAGACAGAAGTATGAAAGGAATTTGTTGCACATATTTTCATTAAGGATTGGCTTTAAGTATTATAAATTTAGAAAGTCAGTATATTCCAGTAAGTCTGTTTGTTAACGAAGCACAGATATGGATATGCTACCAATTGGTTTGTTTATTCATTATTTATAAATAGCTTTAGAACTCTTACAATAAAAGCTGTAACCAATAATCTCGGCGAAGCAGCTGTCATCAGCAGTCAGTAGGGAGTCTGAGAAAACAGGCAGTAGCATCGAATCTTTTAAAACTCTTTTACCAACTTCCACAATTATCTTAAATATAAATGATAGTCTCCCCAGTGACTGCTCTAATGTGCTTTTTTCTTTTCCTTTTTTTTTTATTCCCTTATTTAATGCCAAAAAATAAAGGTATAGTTTTTCCAAACACAGGGCAAGGAAAAAGCCACCAAGAACTCCATGCTTTTCTTTAAAAGCATCCCTGGAGAGCTTTGCTTCCTGAACTGCCCCTTTCATGGGAGAAAGTCTTTGGACTTTCTACTTCATACACATAAGTCTGAGGTTTGTAATTGTTTAGAAATAAATGAATTGTTAAAAAAAAATATGAACTATTTTTCTTGTTTAGCTTATACTTCACATGAAATTCCTTTCCAGCCCTTATTCAGCAGGCATAATTTTATCATCTAGTCACCAGATATTCATGTTACCTAAATTCAGTACTTTGCTCTGTCAAGGCTTCAAGACTAGATTGTCACACAACACTTGATCTTTACGTGGCTCTAATCAGGGCCAGTTCATTGATGTCTATGGAGCATTCATATATGAAGAGTAGCAAAGAAGCAAAAACAGTAAAACCAGGGACGCCCCCAGTTCACTAGTACCTGGGGACCTTCCAGCATCTTGCAAACTCAGAACATTACTGCAGTCCAAATAAGTAATCTCTATTTTCCAGAGCAACCTTACATACAAAATACAAACTTACATTGATGCCTACATCCCAACAAACCCTAGTTTCTAGAAATAAGGCTTGAATGCACACGTGACAACTTACAGGGCTTTGAACACGAAAAAGACCAAAATAACCTATTCCCTCCACAAGTACCAATGTAAAAAGAAACAATCTAAGAAATATGTATCTGTATTATTACTTGTAATATCAAAGACAAGCAAAAACCCATACAAACATACAAATAATTTTTCAGCTACTGAAGTGCAAATGGTTTTATTCCAACTCATCAAAAGCTGAATTTTAATATTTCACTACAGTAATCTAAAATAAGTTTTACAGAAGAAAATTGAAGTGATCCCTCAGTTGCATAGTTTATCCAAAAAAGATTTGCTGGTGTTTGTTGTGTGGGTCATAGATGAAATAGAACCACAAATTTCAACTGAACCCAACTTCTGCATGCTAGTCATTGCTAACAATCTATGTCGTATAGATTGTAAGGTTGTTATAGCTGTAAAAGTACATTAAATGAACAAGTAACACAACTGAAAATGTCATATTATAGACATTATATCATGCCTTTAAAAAAAAAAAAAAGAACAACAAAAAGAGTATCCATTGCAAGTACAAGGTGTTAAGGACTCACTTGAAGGCCACTATATTTTTTTTAATCATTATAACAACAGCTGGAGTTCACTGCAGCAAAAAGGACCGATGAACAAGACAGTATGTGCACACATAAATGGCATTTGCTCAGATAGTTCAGCTACCTTAGCACCACCGATTTGTGCCATTCGTTTTAGAAAAACTCAGAAACATCCAGTGGTAAGGCACCCCTTAGCAAGACTTGCTAAGATTTGAGTGTAGGGAGCAGAAGTTAATACCTAGTTGCAATTTTGCCATACAAAATCACGTAGTCAAAGAGAAGAGAACGTCCATTTACCTCATTGAACAAGATAAGCTCGAGAACCAATTTTCCTTGTAATAAATACTTCAGACAGACAAATTTCCCACAACAAAACTAGAACAAACACTAAAAAAAAGATTTTTTCAAACCCATCTTAACATTCAAGGCAACAGTTCTTATCTTGAAAGCCTTTATAAATATAAATGACGTACATGGGCAAAAACCAATATTTGGCTTTCAGAATCCTCCACAAATATATTTTGCCCCCTCAACCCAGTAATACCATAGTTTCTCACTGGTTACCATGTCCATCCCCTGTACAGGCCAGAGGTTCCTGGCTTGTTTCTTAAGGAATGCAAGGGGTTGTAACTCCTCGCACTCTTTCCTTCCACATCAGCTAAAGCCACCACTCCACAACAGGCTGCAGCAGTGGCAGCCACCCTTCCAAGCTACACTATCTTCATCTGGTTATTTGCACAGTACATATCCCCCCAGTAATATCGCTCCAAGGAGCGGGGAGCAGATACATCTCACTAGCTATGCTCAGGCGGTGCAGAATCAACCACACTTATTCATCAGGACCTTACTCTGGGTCTTGCTTGTAAGACATTTGTTCCTTTGCAGCATGGCCCGTCTCCTCAGCTGAGAAATGAGAAGTTTCCTGCATTACAAACTGAAGATCAACACATGACAAACTACCAAAATATTTCAGAAGTCTGTGTTGCCTGGGAGCAAGAGATTGAAAACAAGAACACTGAAAGCTTGTTCCCAAGACAGACATCCTTTAAAGGATGAGCTTTACCAATTGCACAGTGTATAAAAAGGATCATTTAAAAACAGAAAGAAACCTGGTTGCTGGCAAAGCCATAGTGAGACACATTAAACATGCTAATTAAAATACAGAATAATAATTTGTAGTTTACTCAAGACTCCTAGCTAGTTTTAGATGAAAATGACATCCTGTGGGTAGCAAGTCAGCATGATCTGATATTACGCATTTTCAAACTTTTTAACGAACCTTTTTATTGCTGTTATTTGTAGTTTGAAAAAAAATATTTCACAAAGAAGTTAGTGTTTTAAAGCATGGTATTTAGCAAAAA
>VXBJ01001691.1:52590-95957 GCA_013400055.1 Nycticryphes semicollaris | reverse complement strand
AAAAAAAAAAAAAAAAAAAGAAATCTTAAAGCCTGGCATTAACTCTGAAATCCTTGAACTCCTTGCGCATCCATCACACCTATCATCCCAAAGATTTGTAAAAGCAGAGATCATATGATAAGCAAAGATGAGATGGGAGAAGATGCCCATCCTGGGGGAAGGGAGAGGAGGCAGGGGGAACCAGATTAAACTAGATAATTTTCTTCAGAGAAATTTCTAATTATGTTCTATGGGTCAAAGTAACACTTGCTCTTTAGTAGCTGGATTCTACACAAGATACTGCAAACAGTTCAATTTTCCTGGAGGTTTTGTTTTGTTGTTTGGTTGGTTGTTTTTGTAAGCAGCTTAACTATTACCATAAAAACCAGAAACTACTAAAGCACCTATTTACTCTTAGGCTAAAGGTATTCTGTGATAACATTGAATAAAGGGGAAATGTAGATCCTACAGTTTGTGTAAGCAAAATAATGAACCAGGAAAAGAGACAGGTAAAAAGTGGTAGTTATTTTAAGCTGCATGAACTAACTCTGCGAATCCAACAGGAGATCAGGAAACCAACTCAGAATCTGTCCTGAAGATTCTCTCCTTAGTGAGGAGCGCCAATGCATCCCAAAACCCAAGGAAACCAAAACCGCACAGAAAAGCTGAAGCTTTGCAGACACAAGTACAGAAGCAGAAAGTCTAAAACTGGAACCTCATGATTCTGCTCTCTGTAAAAGTCACACAGTAATTTAACTTTTTACATATTTATGTACTTATTAAAGTATTTTCTGTGGGAATATACAGCAGCAGGTAAAAGTGTTTGTAACAACACTAGACAATTCTAATTCTTGCCAGTGTGGTTCTCCTTTAATCTTCACCTACATCCTATGCATCAGCAACTGTAAACAACCTGAGATTTCACAAAAAGCTGATAATCACACTCTTGAAGTGATTTTGTGCCATGAAAGCTTAAACCAATGTCTAATTAGCTTTTCTGAGAAGGAAAAATAGTCTGTGAACCTTTGAAAGACTGACAGTGGTGTGGTTGGAAAGAAGAAAGTTCTTTCTTAGTTACTTTGTTGACCTCTACTAAATAATCGAAATTTTGCACCGAGATTTACAAAAATAAAGATCATACCCTAAAAAGTGTCTTGAGGTGAAAATGACATCTTTAAGTGAAATGAAACTTCCCTGAATCTTAGAACAAGTCACACATGGATTCCTAGACTGTATGTGCCAGTTCCCTTAGATCACTATGACACCTAGAACATTTTATGGTACACAACATCATTAAATACACAAATGTCCAAGCCATACGTCTGAATTTCTACACTCTAAAGAGAAGTGTGTTCAAATCATTGGGAAAAAGTATATGCCTGATAATTCTCTCAAGTCAACACATTTGCCATGCATTCCTAAAATAAACACAAATCTTTAAATAAAGGAAAGCCAGCTTTCAAAATTTCTTATTCAAGTTGTTAAGAAGGAAACACACTATTGTTAATTAAGATGAGACAAAAAGGGTTTACCCATTTGCTAGGGAAGTATCCACTCCCTTAAGACACTGACAGATGTTCAGTGTAATGTTATGCCATCTATGCCATTTACTGTAGTCTGCTGTCAAGATCTCCACCAAACCTCATTACTTCTTCTGGCAGTTCCTCTACTGTACTGAAAGCTTCTCTGAACAGCACATAACATCTTGTTCTGCAGCACAGCTGGGTAACGCAAGGCCAACACTGCAGCCTTCATTTTCTGTTTCCCTCCTTTTATTAGCATCTCTCTCAGTCCAAATGTTTCAAAGAATTATTACATCTATTCAAGAGGATATTTAAGCACATATACAAATAGGGTTTGCACAAATAATTGTACAGGTCTATGGTTCATACACTTAAACTAGCCTGACAGTCACAGTGAGAGAGTCATTGGAGATTACATAATTGCTCTTTCATTTTCTTGGAGTACACCATCAGAAGGGTCTTAGTACTCCTCCAGCTCCTGAAGATCTTGTCAAAGAAAGGATTTTGACATCCAGAATCTTGGAGCAAATGAAACAACAACAAAAAAACCCACCCAAACCAAAAATAAAACAGTACAGTTCACAGTTGCATTTATCCTAAGGTTGCTACTACAGCAAACCTTTCCTTATTCAGACCCACCAACAGAACTGTAAACATTTTAAGAGTTTTCTAAATTGAAATATGTTAACTAACGATGTGATATTAACATGATCCTATCAATAGAAGCCATAGAACAGATAGCGACTTTTTACCAATATATATCCGAATTACATGGTAGTAATTCCTAAGGAGGGATAATTATGGTAGCATGAGAACTTTGCAGCACGGTGTAGCTGCATTCAGAAGAATTAAAGAAAGCATTTCCCTAATATAAATATGCTGTCATAAGAACAGCAGAAGTAGTAAAAATGTGCATTTCAACACAGCGGAAGTAATGCCCCCGTTTAACAAAGTTCTTCAGGTTTCCCAAAGGAGTTGTTTATTTGTTAAACAAAACACTACAGCTTGGTGTTTCCATTATGTCATGTGTCATTCATCTTCTGAAAGAAATTTTTATCGTCAATATCTATTTTATTGCTCAGTAAATTTTTATTACGCATGCCATTATGCCTACATTCTGTTATTTCCCTGGCAGACTTGCCACTTTTTATATTTTTCTAATGGTGATATGCACTTAAATTCACAAACAAAAGAATCCCGTGAGTAGCCATCTCACCTACACAGCCTTTTCACCAATTAGCATTTCTCTTATTCAGAATAAATAAATTATTTGCAAAACGAATTATGTCTACGTTGGACTTAATACTTCATTTCTTTGGGAAAGGATTCATTGGTTTGTTTGTTTTATTTGAAAGGATGATAAAAGTTCTTAGCTCAGGGCCTGGCAATGGAAGTCAGCTAAAACCTCTTAACCTAGAATCACTTACACGCCTTCACCCAAAGTACTGAAATCGATTTATCAAATGGGATTTTAACATATCTGCAGCCATAGGCAGAGTCTAGAAGTTATTTCCATCCATTATTAAAAAACCAAACCTCCAAGCCAGCAATCTTATTTGATACATAAAACCACTGCATTAAAATTCAAAGGTGCATCTCTCTTAGGCCTTTAGAATACCACTGATCTCTCAAGCTTCAGATAGCTTTCCTCCTGCACACATTTCACATTGTTTCAGATGGCAGAAACAGTTTTAATTTCTTAAATATTGCTCTGCTTTAGAAATCCCTATGAGGACCTTCGTTCAAGCTGATGCTGCAAATTCAGAACTGAAAACCAGTTCTGAAACCATCACATCAGTGCCTCATAACCTTTCTTCGGTCTAAGGGAACCTTGCTTTGCAAAGAAAAGCTGCAGTGGTGTAGATTCATTTCTCATACACAGGAATGATATCTTCACTATTTGAAACAGTGAAAGTTTCATAGAAATATTAGCCTAAAAGCATTTTTCATGTTCCTTCAAGAAGGCAAAGAAATTGCCAAAAAACCCCCATCTATTGTAGAATAAGACAAAATAGCATAAAAGGTACCTGGCTCACAAAAGCCTGAAAAGAACAGTGCTAGAATGTTTTGTTAGTACTAAATATAAAGTCTGTTACTTTAGTTATTATTTTTAACATCTTTTATTCTTTTGAAGCACCATTTTGTCATTCTTTCTTCAAACACCACCACCTCCAACCGCCAAATGATAAAATGCATCAAATTCTTATTGATGGCCTTTTGAGGGGAGCCTGCTTTTAAAATAAGTATATATGGAAGTCAATCTTTACATAATACAAATAAAACTAGCCTAAGTAACACTGCCATATTATTTATCTTCAAAATACCACGGGTCTATCACCCCTGCCATTGACATTTGCATTTCCTATGTCAATATTATGTCAAAGGGAAAAGAATCTCTTTCTGAGAGATTCTGATGAAGACGTTCTAAGGGGGAACTACATACATCAATTTTAAGCAATTTCTGTAGTTTTCAAGAATGTTTCAGACCAGTACATGCTTGTGAGCAACCAGATTTCAGGAGATTATTTGTGCTTATATGTTAAAGTTTGTCAAGCTTTTTGTCTTGCTTGATAAAACGTACTGTCTATAAACCAGATGCCTGTAAGAGCTGTATTTACTTGCATTCTGTTCCTGCCTTCAAGCCTGCTGCAGTACAGGAGTCATGAAAAAACACTCTTTTTTTTTTTCCTGTTCAAAAAAGTAGTATTATTCACCCTCCCCATCTTTGTAATTCTACACAAAACAAGCCAAGTAGAAAGACTCACAAAGAGAACAGGAACTAGTCCTCCAAGGAAGCGCTTTAATGAAGTGGAAAAAAAAAAGCACAAACATCTCTGGATGCCTTGTGTGGAGCATGGGAAGTCACATAAAGAAAAAAATACAAGGAACTTGAAAGCTTGGTAAGGTATTCTGTGTCCTGTCAGAAAATAGCTTCTATATAAAAGCAAAAGCTATTGCCCTAAGGGAAACCTGCATTTCCTTTGCTGATTTTTGTTTTCCATCATGCTTTCCTGCTAGACTGACACCTTCCAGCAAGGCAGAGTGTCAGTAGGCTTCAATGTATGGAAGATGGGCATACAACAGCAGCAACAAATGTATCCAGGTTGCCAGATGAAATGCATACAGTGGTTAAAATTAATTGGCAGAACTGATCTGTCCACATATTGTAAACTTCTACTTAGTGGGTAAAATAAAGCCTTACCACCAGTTAAAAACATCTATTCCTACCCAGACTCTTCAGGTGCTCACTTCAGATCAAGAAGGACAGTAAAAATCACAGAAATCACACTCTCATAGTAAATCAAGACTCCTTATGCCTTAGGCAAGAGGCCACTCAAAATATTCCAATTTCTACTTAACATCAAAGAGGAAGGACAGAGGGGGGAAGCGGGGAGGGGATCAGGTGAAAAACAGATATACTCCTGACGATATGTTCCAAAGAACACAGGAAGAGATACAACCAAAGCAAAAGTTCATACCAATAGTGGTTTGAGTAACAGCCCATTGAAATCAACAGAACAACCAATCTAGCCTAAAGGTCAGATAATGAGAAATTGATTGAAAGTTAAATGGCGTTATTTCAGGTACAACTGCAGGCTTAGGAAGAAATGAGAACTATTTCTTCCTGAGCCAGGCTAAGTTAAAAAGCTTACCAAAACAATGTTGACCACAGTGCCCAGACAAGCAACCCTAATCAGCAAGACTGAAAACTTACCATTTTTTCATGCTTGCTGGTTAGGGTTGTTTCATGTTTTCTGGCAGAAGAGAGGCAAAAAGCCTCTCCACCAGTACAAACAGTTCCAGAAAAAGGTCATCAGTTCACAACCTCAAATCACCTGAACTTTACCATAACATTGCGGTGCAAACCACTGCAGCAACATAAACCATTTTATTTTCAGTTAAGAAACTTGAAGGTCTCCCTTTCTTCCGTCCACTGAAGCCTACCATGTTCTTCCTGAGCAGCAAAGAGGTAACTTACATTCTATGTTTAAGGTTGACATGCAGCAATTTGGCTTCTTCTTCTGAACAGTCTCTTTTTCTCCTATCTTTTTCAAGAAAAGAGCCAAGTTATTTAGCTGCTGGATCAACAGGTAATACTGTTGAAATTTCTAGTCGAGGTAAGAAGCTAAAGGAGAGAAAGTTATGAAAGCGCTTTTAGTTGGAAGTATTTTTCATTATATCACACTGCTGACAAATTTAATGATATTGTTACTTGTAGGGAACAAAGTGATTTTATTTTTTTGTAAAACAAAAAAGTTCTTCATTTATAATGTATTTAATACTGAACAGATCCAGCTAGGAGTACAGACCATGAAGATCATTTCAGAAAAGCAAAGGCTAAGTTTCTTCTGACGACATTGGGGCAGGTACGTGCTGCACCTCAGAGATGTCTACAGCCAGTATATGTTTACTTTAGGAGAAAAGAAACCAGAGTCACATTTGTATTAAGTTACTTGCAAGTACCTCCTGTGCAACAGTGCTACCTCTCCTGCTAGATATCACTACAAATTAGTTTTAGCATATTTTTTATGAAATGAGAATTAATTCATAGCAATGGTTTCTGGGTTTGCAAGTGTCTTGTTTCTCTGGTTGTTAGTCAACTCTGCAAATGCCTTAAGAAAATTCCCTGCAGCCTCCTAGTCTTGCAATCTATTATTATTAGATCTGCTAATATTTAAGTGAAAGCAGGCAAAATTAATAATTCAATTAGCAAACTAGGTTGCACTCAGTCACTCGTCTGCTGTTTGGCTCAGACTGTGGAGCCTATGGAAACAGGTTTATCTGTGCAAATTAACAGATATTCTTTGTTATACGTTCCTTTACGTACTTACATTATTGACAATAAGCAACTCTCTATGTTAAGAAAGAAAAAAAGGCAATAAGCACAAGCTATAACATGAAAACTTACAATAATGCCAGGAAAAACTATTCACAAAGAGAACAATTAAGTATTGCAACAGGTAGCCGAGCAGGGTTGCAGAATTTCCCATCAACTGAGATTCTCATAGTTAAACTGGAAAAGGTCCTGAGCAACCTGCTTTAGTTTTAGCTTAGAGCAGGCGATCGGCCTATAGACTTCCACTATCCTATGATTCCATGAAATAACAGCAGGTGACAAAAGCAAAGTAGTAACATAAAAGGTCTAGTTAGAAAGGAGTATCTAGAGGCAGTCATTCAAAAATGCAAAGAGAAAACTTGAAGAACAGCAGAAAGCCCAAAATGCTTACTATGCAGAAGAGCAAGAACTAACAAAGCTGTAAATACAGCAAACCTAAAATTAAAACAAATAATTGAAAAGCTCGAGTCTGACGAGCCAGGAGAAAAGGAAAAAAAAATCAGTAAAGGAGCAAGAAGTAATGATAGAATGAAAACAGTGGGTAAGGCAGCTTCACCGGCATCACGGCAAGAACACAGGAGGTTAAAGCTTTCATCACAGTGCAAGATTAGGAACATCTCAGGTGCTTTGGTGCAATCACGAGAGACACAGAAGAATTACTATCAGTCCATCTTTTCCTGAATAGCACTGGTACAACAGCACTAACCGCGTGTTACAGAACGCTCAAGTCAGTCAATGAAAAGAATATGCTTGAAACTATTTGACTATTATGATCAAAGTATGATAGAAACACTTGAAAGGCAGTTTTGAAAAGAAAAAAAAAAAAAAATCCCTATATTTGATCTAGCTCAGGCTTCCTTTGTGCCAGCACTTTAAATAAGACAGCAAAGGTGCGGACAATACTTCTGTTAACACTACTGTGAAAGCTACTAAAACTAAAGGAGTTCTTAAAGACTGCTTACATTTAACTGATTTGCAAACCTAAAAAGAAAACTCCAGCCACCATATCCCACTTCTCAGGGTATTTGGTCTGCGTAGAAATGGAAAAGCAAAGTCATTCTTCATTTGAGAAAAGGACCCACTAGCAGTTCCCAACCTTGCCAAGTTTCTAATTCAAAATTCTGTTCAGAATATTCCCCATTTACTATCAATGCAATTAAACTGCAGCTATTAAGACCTCAAGCACGTTGTCCTCTTCAGAAATACCAAAGTTCCTTTAGTATGTTATGGTACAACCTGTATTACCACAAGTTTCATAAGAGCAGGTAACTGATGAAAATACAATTCAAAATGAAATTATTGTTAAAGTGTTTACTGAACAGTCAGCATAAGAATTATTTATTCTCATAATCAGAGAGAAAACAGTAATAGTAAATAGAATAAATAGAATACCTAATATCGAATTGTTTCAGTAACAGTTCTGTTCAATTGACTCTCGCAGCCTTCTGCACAGAACTTCTTTCCTTTCCACTTAGCTTTACCTGTGCTCACTGTAGTAGAGATTACAGTTGCCACTGCTCCTGCTGAATGATGGACATATTCCAGAGGGCCAGAGAACAGCCTCACAGGTCTAGAACTCAGCTCAAAGCATGAGCAACGGCCAGTACAAGTAGTGGAACGCACAGCATCTTCAGCATAACATCTCTGTACATGCATCAACAGCCAAAGTACCTCTGCCCCTGTGCATAAATCCCAGCAACATCACCCACTTCCATAGCTTCTACTGTGACTTCTCCCACAGGGTGCACTCATAACGCAGTCTCCAACATCACACTCATCAAGATTGGACTATACTCACAATAAAAGCCTTTTCCTAACCATACATGCTTTACTGCCCCTGAAGGAAAGAACTGAGCCATGACCATCATTAAACAGCCACTTGCACGTTTCACAATTCAGAAGAAACTGGCACTTTAGGTGGTATCAAGCTGCAAGTTACAAGTTTTGCTTTTTCGTAGGAAACAACAAGCACAGAGAAGCACTATTTAGCAGTAAAGTGTAAACTTAATCCTCTGGTGTAAGAAAATCATCCCTGATTGCACTACATAGTTCATACAACACGTCAAGTACCTGCTTTATTATACCTAAAGGTATGCTGGAGTTGCTTTTCTTCTACAGAGAAAAATTTACAAGTTTTTGCTTAATGTTACCTTTTGGTATTGCTTTGTAAAGGGCTGAGAAATTTACAGAGTGTTTCTGCACACCAACACTGCCATTCTGAAATGGAAGGTGAAACAACTTAAAGTTTACCTGAATAATGTGTGATTTTGCCCAATTCTGTAAGGTCAGTATTTTCTCTTCTAGAACACTTCAGTATGTTTTTCTTTCTTCTGAACATGTAATCTGACATTTTAGGATTTCTGTCGATGTCATAAAGAGTTTAAGTACTAGAAACACTGATTTTCCATTCAGTTTAGTTAATCAAAATTCAGATGGGGGCATATAAAAATTAAAAATAAAAGAAAAGTGGTGTTGTGAACTGTCATTAAATTCCTGATCCTAAAAACCCTGAAGAACAACAACTGGGTAAAATGAGCACAGCAACCAAATTGAGATATTTTTTCTAAACCAAAAGACAGACATGTTAATTTTCAAAATGCTAAGCGAGTCATTGTAGTATCTCAATAAAACACAGGCAGCTAAAATGTCATAAATTAAAAAGTATAAAACTCCATGCTCTTTGAATACCAAAGAAAAGAAGTCAGAGTACCAGCCAAATACCAGTCACAGATGAACTTTTAACCAAGAAATAAGGCACACTTTTAGCTGATATTCCTCTTTGAAGAAATTCCTAAGCAATACATGCTTATTAACTCAGAGTAAAGTCTGTGAGTTACGAAAACCCCACCTGGCAGTCACATGAATGGTGTACTAAAGCCCCCAAAATATTTTCTCTTAACCACAAGCAGGTTATAATTAACAGTGCAAGAGATTAAAGGCCATTTTATAACTTCTCAGTGCCACTCCATTCTCACAATACTGTAATTATGACTGGTCAAGTAGATCTTTAATTTGCACACCTCCTCCAAATACTGATCATCTCTTTTCTGCAGCCATCTGCAAATACATACATCAAAGCTGCTGAGTTTCACAGAATATTAACCAGAGCCCACTGTTCTTACATTCTTTTCAGAGTTGAATCCCAATGCTTTAGGTCTATAAACAAGTCCACTTAGTCATTTTCTTACAAGTTACTCATGTAGAAACTATAATGTTCTTTGCTCCCCAGAAGCTTATAATACATCAAATGGATAACAGCGTTTGAAAAGATTAAGCATGAAACATAGGAAACACCGACAAAATTCAAAGTACACCTGAGTTCTCACTGGAAAAATTCCATTATTTCCTCAAGAGTAGGTAGGAATGTACANAACATATAGCACAGCATAAACACTGTGCAAACATATAGCCCTCTCCACTGAGCACTGGCATTTACAAGGTACTTTTTATGTTTTAAACAAAAAAATTCCATAAAAATACTGTTGCGTGATAGAAAAAAAAATTACTTTCAGAAATAAAGTCAGTTTACTACTGACAATAATACTTACTAAGGTAAGTGGAAGAACATGTCTATTAGCCGACAGAAGAATTGAAGAAACACTAATGAGCATCAAACTAGGTGTTTAAGCCTTTAAATTATACAAGCTGACCTCAGACGTGAACAGTATGCCAAAGAATTAAACACAGACAACACTAGAATTAGCCTCATATGTACACCCAATAGACAACAGATCTCCACTTAAATCTCCTAAAACATGCAAATCATGCAAATGAAGTACTGAGTGAAACCTTTCCCCAGCTGGTGAGACAGAGCACAATACTCTGAGCTTCTGCACCAGCTTGTCCTCTCCTGAAGCTACAAAGTCTTGTCTAAAATTTAGACTATTCAAGAGGTAGAACAGATCTTCAAGAGTTGAAAAACTACCCAAGCAGCATGGGAATTTCATCACCAGAGGGTTTTGACAATAAGTTCAATAATAGAGGCAATGGTCACAAACTGTGAGATTGTGCATTAAGCACAACAGATCAACATCCTTCAAAATTTCACTAAGTTGACTTGATCAGTTGCTGGCAGTAATCACACTTTAAGCAGATGTTTAGACCAGATGACATAGGGAAGCCTCTTCCAGCTTGTCCAGACAAGCTGTGAATCTCACAGTACTGGAGATTTTTTAAATCCAATGGAAAAGGCTGTAAGGAATTAAATTTAAAGTCAGCTCTACCTTGAGCAGAAGTTGAACCAAGATCCAAAGATAACATGAAGCTCACCATTTATAATTTTCAATAGGCTACCAATTTGGTCCCTGGCTATGCTTACAGATACAGCAATTCAATACCTGTTCACTACTCAAGGTCTATAATGCCCAAGTTTGATGAGAGATGAGATTTATTTAGCACATGCAAGGTGAACTTTCTGCCTGAAGTTACAGAGCTCCTCAGTGTCAGAGCTCAGAAAGAAAAGACAGTCCAATGCCCTAAAGCCTCTTTATCATACTGTGTCCTAATATAAAAGTAGTAAATATAAGTATCATTATTTCATTAGTTGATAAACAATGTAGAAAAGATCACAGCAACTTTTAAAATTATAGTGATTGCTCTATAAACTCAGAAATCGTAAAAAGAAAATTTAATACTATTTGTATCAAAGGAGACCCAGATTTTCAGTACAGTTTTGAACTTCTTTACTTCAGAAATCATTCTGTAAGCAAGCAGTGATTAGTAGCAATACAACAATTACTTATACTTACAATACACTCCACTTTTGCCATTTATCTCAACAGAGTTGCATTGGTGCCAATGTGAAGAGAAAACATTCTCAGTGACCAACACCTCTGACACAGAACCTCATCATACCAGGATACAAAGCAATAATTGTAATTTAATAATGCTGGCTGCAGTGCCAAGCCAGCAGCTCCAAGCACAGAGAATATGCAAGAGTCTCGATACAAGCAAATGGCAACGCTGCAATAATTAGTAAAATATCCTTTTCCTTTCTGTTTCTGGTACCGTAGAGGCAGGGTTAATACTAAGGTCCAGCAATGAGAATGATCATTCAAAACAGTGAATTAGTTCAACAATCTGGTTATAAAATTTTGAAAGCAAGACAATTAAAAACACTACACATAAAAGACTCCTCTGTTCTGGCTACCTGGCTTCTTCAGATAAATCAATTTAGTACTCATGACTAAACACATACATGTTACGTCAAGTAAACAAGAAATTCAATTAATTTCCTTTAGCACAGACACAAAATTAGGTGTCCCCAGAAATCTTCAATATCCACATAAATATTACTCAACTGAGTTTAGAACTCACTTCATTCAAACAGTGAAAGATTAGGAAAAAAACATAGAGTTGAGAGAAAATGTGTACCTTACATTTCGCTTTTCAGTCGCCTGTGCTGCAACTGCAGTATACAGTCTTTGTCTTTTTAACCAATTCTGTGTTCTTTTAAAAAATGAAAAGAGGTTAAAGGTCCCATTAAAATGAATCTCATTGTCTTTACTACAGAACATCAACATCACACTAATTCACCAAGCTCTATAATTCCTGAACTTTCTGTATCTCTAAATAATGACAAACATTAAATCTGGTCAATTAAGTGCAGCATAACAGGAGATGGTTTTCTAAAATCGTTACTGACTTTTTTGTATATGTAATTGTTTTCTATATGAGGCACCATATTTTGAAGAAACTACCTCTTTTTCAATCATGTTAACCATTATCTGTTCTGACACTCATTTAATTGGCAGGAGTTCAGCTGCTCATTCTAAATAATTACGCCTGGATGTTTCGTTTGTGTAAGTAAGAATTTAAATGATGTTTCTAAGAATATGCATTCCATATTTTTTGACTGCAAAGCTCTTAAACTATTTGAGAAACTCAGTGGAATATTGGAGAAGGATTAGAACTGTGAAACGATGTTGTATGAACACATGCAAAACAAAACAGACATGCTACATCAAGATTTTCACATTTCAGCCTTTATGTGATGTATTAATCATTTAACTAGTTTTTGCTGTCTTCTATCTGAACATCTTCAGGATAACTTCAGCTGATTTTCCTATTTATACCTGATTTAGGAAAAAGTCATGACAGAACACAAGGCCACTTTTGAAACTAGTAACAAAATGTCATTGGAAATGGGTAATTAAAATTGCAAAATATGCATTTCATCCTCCCTTTGAGTCAGAATATACATTATTTAACACACTTAATGAAGTAAATCCCATTTAAAGAAAAGCTTTAAAAAAAATAAATTAAGCGCTGAAGTCCTTAATATGGTACCTGAAAATATTTACAAAGTACAGAGGGTAAGGTATCCCTTATTTGACTGTCAAACAGATTAATTCATTAGATTTAAAATTCTGGTGTAGCAACACACAATTTTTCTACATATTATGTTAAGTCACTTAGGGGAAAAATATTGTATGCAAGTATTTTGTGAATCCACTTCAACAGTCGTCTTTTATAGACAGAGACACTCATGTAATGTAGTGGGCACACAAGCACAAGTTCTTCATCAAGACTTCCTCAAAACATTCCATAATGCTACAGGAACAAGCTAGATGGTACAAGACAAAAAAGGAGGGAAAAAAATAACCCTTTGCTCCATTATTTATATTCTTGTAGAACAGAGTCCTTCTATCCCAGCTTCTTATAATCACTTACAGACTTCCTTTTACCCATGAGTTTAAGCCCTAACAGCTTTACACAGAAGGGGCAGGGGAAACACCAGTACAGGAAACTAGATGGCTTAAGCAAAGCAAATAAGTACTTATCAGGTTGAAGAAAAGTTAATAAAATTTTTGAAATATAAATTATTGACCATATTTATTAGTATTGGTGATGTACTGATGATGTTTCCTAACATAAGAGCTGGTCAACACTATCAATAGACAAGCTGATCACTATCATTATAGACACAAAATCAGGTAATTTTGAGGTCTGGAAAAAGCAAATAAGCTAAAAATATCTAGTAAAATATGTGAAGTTGTACACTTAGGAGCCCATAACAAAGTAACTTAAGAGCTTATCAACTGCAAACAGGAGACGAGATACAAGAACAGGGCAACACTAAGCTACTGTAGTACACTCATAAGAAAGTTTTTTCGAACCTTAGAATGCATTAAAGTCCCAAACCCAAGAGTAAGTATTATTAATATAATACTGGTGACAGGATATCAGGACTTTTCCATCCAGACCTGGACACACAAATTGAAGTAAGTTCAGAGCAAGGCTGTTAAAATGTCTAGATCAACAGAGGATCAGCTTCCAGCTTCAATGGGCAATGTAGAAGCAAATAGCTCATATGTAAATGTTTTGTCTGAAGTGTATCTGTGCATATTTGCAAAGATAATCCCAAAGTTCTGCCATACCTAGTACAGGTTATCCTTCTCAGTTTAAGATAACCTATAGGCAAAAAAAGTAACTAACATACATTTCTGCCTGATTTTGTCTTTCCCTCCTACTCCCAATTTTTTTTATTTTCCCCTAGAGAGGGCTGTGGGGAATGGCAAACTGAGCTCCTAGCAAGAAAACCGACAAAAGTGGGAGAATCTTACTCATAACCCAGAAGTAACATGTTATCATGACATGTTATTTCCTCCATTAAAATCAATCTGCATTATGTTTCATTACCTTGGGTTTGCTAATGCAAAAATACTTAGCTAGTTAAGAGAACTGCTGATGGTAGTGATAATAATTTTGCACAAAATTAATCTCAAGGGGCCTCAGAGTACTGCAAATTTACCAGAGTGAACACCTATCCCATTAGACCTAGCAGTCTTAATTTAAGCACTTAGACATACAGACAAATTTTACTTGTGACAGGTATTTAAAGTCTGGCACCGTTTCAGAAATTACAAGAAATCACACTCAAGCACTGCTCTCGAGCAAAGGTAAAAGCACAAAGTTTACCTGCGTACTTAACAAGTTGTCATGGTTTAACCTCAGCCCAGCAACTAGGACCACACAATACTCCTACTCCCTTTTCCACCCAGGAGGGTGGGGAAGAAAAGAACACGTAAAGAACACACAATATACAAGTCACTCTCACTGCCCAGTGAATTGGTTTCCCAGCCCAACCCAAGCAGTGATCGTAGATTCCCTCCTACCCCACCAATCCCCAATTTATATACCACACATAACGTCTATGGTACAGAATACTGTTGGCCATTCCATTGTTCTATGCTCCTTCCCAGTTCCTACGGGAAGCTGAAAAAAGTCCTTGACTAGTATAAACATCACTTAGCAACAAATAAACCAACATTCATTATTGACACGCCCTTCATACCAAATCTGAAAATACAGCAACCATTGAAAAGAACATTAATTCTCCCAGTTGAAACCATGACAGAACTATTCAGAAAACCATATGGGTATGAGTTGGGGAGTGTGTCATTGTACAGAAGCAAAACAGCATTTATAAGCTATAAGCATTTCTTTTTCTACAGAACGTAGTCTTTCTTTTTTGTTTCTTCTATCCTTTTTTTCAGCACTCAGGATCAATCTTGGCTTCTTTGGAGAGTTCTATCAATCTAGTATATCTATGTTAAAAATATCTAGGTTCCAAGCATCACAGCAGACAGAACCAACTGTGTTGATATACAAAATACTACTGGTACACCTGTTTAAACAAGTGGCTTCTTGTCTCTTCTCAAAGTTAAGTATACTCAACTTGCAAAAAACGGAGGCGTTTGCATTCTGTCTTACCTATCATTGGTGATTTCCCAAACTCCTGGGTAGGCACAACTTTGTCTTAATCCTGTTTTACATCAGTACTAGGTTGTAAATATCTTGCTTCAGAATAAAGATAATACTAAATCTAGTTTGATGTAACTGGCTCTACCCCATAACTTCCCTCTGCTTTTTTCAGTGCCACATGTTGTAATCAGCTCCAGTTTTTCCATTTTGGGATAGCTGACAGGTCAGGACTTGAGAATGATGAGAAGACATTGCCAACTCAGGTAACGGTGCTTTTCAAGGCTCATTGCCCCACTCCTTACTTAAGCCTTCCTTGTAAGGCTAATCTCTCAGGAAGCCCAAATGCATGAACATTCTTCATGAAGATAGTACAAGTGCAAAATTCTCGTTCACTGCGTTCATTTCCCCATTATTCACCACCAAGACATTGTTCAGTAAGAACTCACAGACCAAACTCAGCAATAAGTTTATGGTTAGGGACTTCAAACTATTTCAAAAAGCTCAAAATTTTATGATTATTTTTGCAAAACCTCAATTCCTATTCCAAAGGAAACAAAATGCTCCTTCCTTAGGATGCAGCACAGTTCAATTCTTTTCAGTTCTGAGTTACTCCTGTTTCCCTTCGTTATGCTCTAAATCGCTAGAAAAAATATCACTTCAGGATCTAGCTGTTGGTACTACAGGTTTAGCTGTTGTAACTAAGCAGGTTCCATATTCAAATCAGCAGCAGCAATCAAGCGACTAATGAGAAAATGCAACTTCCATTTTTTCTGTTAAAAACATGAAGCTCTACTTTCAAAACACTTATAGAATCTGCACTAGTCATTCTTATCACTTTTATAAAGCTTTTCAACATTGACTGCATTAACTAATTAATTTGACATTAACTAATTAATCTACTGACCAGAGAGAGAAACTGGCACTGGGAAATGATTAGTTTGGAGGTGAAATTAATTAAAAATAGTGTGGTAGTGACAGAACTTAATCTTTAATCTTTAATACTTCTCATGAGAGCATAGAATCACTCACAGCTCCTGCAATTTGTGATGAATCTATGGAGAGATTTCGTGATGGAAGTGGAATTAATTTGTGTCACCCCTAAGAGTGTATGTGTTCAGTCAACAGTAACTATATTAAACAATATTAAAAAAACCATGAACAAACTAAAAAAATCTATCATTTGATCTAGCACGTGATACAGGACCTTCAATATCAAGATACAATTATTTGCATCAATAAAATTCAGGGGATCACAACCGTGGTCAGGAGGACCAGAACATTCATTGCAGTCTGCCTTTATCTGCACAATTACATACTGTGAAATGGAAAAGCACTTTCTTGACTAGTTTTAGGTTCATTCTTTATAACCTACCCATTGAGATAGCTTTTAGTCCAAGAACTTGAAAGGTGGGGAGTGACTTCAAAAAAAACAGCTGAGAAAAAAGAAAATCTGTACAGGCTTGAGGCAAGAAGGAAGAGAGAAGATAAAGAGAGCATGGGACAGACAGACAGAGATTACCACAGTACTCAAATACAACTACTATGCAACAGAGCTGTAGGTAGTTACTGAACTCAAAAATAAAGATGGACATCTGAGAAGTCATCCAGTTACACTGAACAATATACAACAAAGTGTACAAACTATTGTACTCATTCAGAACTATTATTGATATTTTTGAATAAAAAGCCAGTCATGATTTTCTTTCTGATTAATAGAGGAGCTCTTCGATTAACAAAGAAACTGTATTTCATTCCATAGGAACCGAGTTACATTAACAAAGTCATATCTATTACTTAAATGAGGGTCATAGCTCAAACTATAACCCCCTGCTGAATGGGTATAAGAAAGACTAATATTTCACAGCCAGACTCCAAAAAAAAAAATCTTCAAGACTGTTTCATGTCACTCAGCTGCAATCACCGCTCAGGCAAGAGCGGAATCAGAGCAGACCAAGCTGCAATGAACCTGCTAAGCAGGCTGCTCCATGAAGAAAAGCTGTGCGTCTTGAGAAGGCTTAGCTGGAACATGGTCAGCCCTGAGCAATGGAAAGAGCAACATCACCAGTTCAGGTTCCTGTTGGTAAGGATCAGGAGCAGAGGAATAGAACACTGAGGACCATGGATTCACAGAGAAAAAGTGCCCATGACTCTCTATGTTTTGTTTCACTTGCCTGTCGTTAGCTATCAGTTCTCCCACAGCAGAGCACTCAAAGGTAAAAGAAAGCAACTCCACAAGGAAAAGGCCAAATATGTTTCAGCCTGCACAACTCCGTTCCTCATCTTGACGTTTGTATTCAAGCATGTTGGTGTGCAATTCCAAAAATAAATAAGATGCTATGGCAGAAAATTATACGTCTGCAGTTCATATTCTGGATAAAGACAACCAAGGCTGTGTTAGAACTTGAGTGAAGAACCCAGTGACACACAAGGGTAGTGAAGGGGCACACACAATACACTGCCAAACTCAATAACCTCCACCCCAAACAAATTACTACACCACTTTTAGCAAACTACTATCAACTCACCAATCTAAAACTGGGCCTGAACATAGAGAGCAATGGTTAGATAAATGCACAAATTCAGCAGCAAAGAAACATCAAGAGAGATGCATGAGAAGATGGAAGCAGGAACTACTCCAACAACAAGCAGTGAGGCATCTGAAGTAACTATTGATTTTGCCACTCAACTCTTTTCTGAAACTTAATACAATACGTCCTGGATACATGAGACTTCTACTAAAATACGGCTCTAACTATCCAAGTACCTGGGCTGTTTTGAATGGAGGACAGAAAAAATGCAGCTTGGAAGATTGTTTTGTCCCTACCTCTTAATAACACAAAGCTGATGACAGAACCTGTTAGACCTTTGAGGAATGTTGCATTAGAGTATGCTTACAACAGGAAGACAGAGATACTTTTGTAGTTCACACACATCATTCAAATGGCTTCAAATTTACTATCACAAGTACCAATGACAATGTAGTTGCTGCAGCACAGTTCTCTGCATGAAGTCTAGAACTCTGCCCAGAAGGTAAGGTAAGCACACCATCTGTAAAAGGGAGGCAATATTTTGTCCTGCTTTTGGCATTATTGGCAGAGTATCTTATACATGTAAGAAACATACACTACAGTTTACGACAACCGCATTCACTAGGTGGTACTGCCAAACAATTAATAGTAATGCTAATAAATAGACGGAGTTATTAAGATGAATCAGTGCATAAAGAAATGACAATACATATGTAAAACATTACTGTCTATTCATTGAAAAATTACAAACCACAGAATACAACTGACCTGGCAAGACAGCTAAATTGTTGTTGATTTGCATTGAGACTTTTTCCCCTTCTTGACATTTCTAGAATTTTTATATAACTCTATATTATGTCTCCTAGTGAAGATGAAATCTATTATAAATTCCACACATCTGCTGAGATATGCCATTCTGAAATTAACTGTCTTGAAACCTACATTTGGAGCACATGAAAGACATCCAATTTCCCAATATTAGCTCCTCTTACTTCAATACCCAAGTTTAAGAGTTTGCATTCCCGTTCATATTGTAGAACAAAAACCAGAGTATCTTTCCTGTGGCGGTCACAAGAAACAAGCAAAACTAGTATTTTCTGAACAATTACTGAAAGGAACACATTCATCTGAGAAGGCTAACATTTAAGTGGCTGAATAGATCAGTGACTTAAATTCTAAATAAACATGTGATGTAATCAAAGCTTTTGAAGTCCAAGTAATGAGAATCTGATCATTAAATCAAAGTTTTTATTACCATTAATCTCAACATCCTCATTCCCTTTTCTTATATGAGCCACTTAAATCTGTTTTAACAAGGATTTTCGCATAAAATATAGACTTATAATATCTAGTATAGACTAACTTGGTTTGTGAGCGTGTAAACATGTAAATAGGCACCAATAGAAAGTTACCATAATGAAGGGGACTCCGGTGAACGTTACTCAGTTACGATGCAGGTACCAACCACTAAGAGGCTTGTTTCAAACAAAATCAAGTGTGACTCAAAAACTTCTTAAAATTATTTTTCTCTTATGCTGCTGTAAATTCCTTTTGAAATAAAAGTTATGGTGTGATACCAAGTGATACCTGAACATTTGAGATACAAATAGCGTGTACAATGTGTAGCCCAGAAACTGTCTGTAGCTTTACATTAGCTATCCTCAATACTCAACAGGGATCTAGTGATACTGGATATAAACACCACAGAGTTATTTTTGTGAGTGAGGTAACATTTAAGCTTCACAAACCAGCAAGCTACTTCCTGATTACTCTCCCTCAATCCTTATTGCTAAACTAATTTATCATGTCTTTCCTCCTCTATTATTAATCTCATACTCCCACACAAGGAATTAATCAGAGAGCAACAAACCAATACCTATGTTATCTGATATCGTAAATGACACTTTCTTTACTAACAAGAAAAAATTATTTATCAAAGTTCCAGCTCCAGGTTTTACGTGCAGCTGATAGGCAGGACAGCTGTGGGTCCACCTTCAAATACAAAACCACACTGAAAGCGCTCAGAAAAAAATTTCTTTGTATCATTATCTGATAGTATTCCTGCTCATCTGGACAGTTTTAGACTTGGATTACCATCCAGCCTTGCTGTTTACCTGCTCTGTAATACTCCACCCCCAGTAAAACATTAGTTCAGTAGTTGAAGCTGGAGGTACCTGCCTAGGAAATCACCCAATACAATGAGAAGATGAACACACTATACCAAGTATGTATATATACTATACAGAGACCAAGGTCTAGTGCAAACAGGCCAGAACTTGGCAAGACGGAAGAATTAAATTCACATTACAAAACAGAGTATAAACTGGGTCAAAACAAGCAACGAGTCAGTCAGGGGAAAGTAAAGTACAGAATTTTTTAAGGCAAAAAACAACAGGTGGGCTTTGCTGAGAACGTTGGCTTGTTCAGTTTTGTTTTTCTAAATAATCAGTATTTTTTGTTAAAAATAGATAGACTTCATCTCCATTTTGCTTTTCATATAAAAGGCAAGTAACAAAAATCTACAAAAATATTCTGATGCCCACCTCTGCGAACTATCTATAGTTAAAACACAGAAATAATTGAATATAATATGCTGCAAAGGTCTTCTATTTTTATCTGATACTTCAGTTGATACTCAAGGAGAAAATTGTGTATTACTTTGAAGATGCTCCTAAATTAAGTTTCCTTGTACAAATTAGAAACTTTGACATTTAAAATGAATTTTAATAGGGTAATAAACTCAGGATATTTCATAACTCCATCCAAGATATGAGGCATCTCTGACCTACTGACAGCTTACACTGAATGAAAGTCATCATTATACTCTCACGAGGCAGCACACCAACACATATTTCAGAGTGACTTATTTGAGTGATAAAGAAATATGCAGGAAAAAACAGGTCAGGCTTGTTTTAGCACTATCTTTACAAGGCCTTCAAAAACTCTTCACAAAATTGCAGGATTTGCATTGTACTCACAACTGTACAGCAGGATGCAATATTTAATATTTTTCTTAAATACCGAATCGCTGAAGTTTTTAAAAAAATCCTGTCCTTTAAAAAGAACCTACTTTTCATCTCTTTTTCCAGAGTGAAAACTTAGCCAACCAGGCTAAGTGCTTAGAAACCAAGAAGTAAATAACAAAAGCATCAAAAATAATACATTTCCACCTACCAGTTCCTTAGAGCTTGACTTCTCATGAGACCTTTTTCTATAATTAATCGGTAAAACACAGAACACAATATTCGGTACTTTTTGACAAGCCAGACAATACAAAGCTTTAACACCACTAAAAAAAACAAAACAAAACAAACTACCAACAACTATAATCTGATACTTTTTCTAATTATGTTCTTCCTGTTGAGCCCTAATGCTACAATGCACTCAAAACCAAGTGCTCTCACTGTGTATTTGTCTGGTCTGCTGTTAAGTGAAGTCTTCAGGATCGTCTTCACCTCAAAATCTGAACCATCACATGCTAAATTGCTGCTATGGCCACAGGCTTCAGGGAGACTTTCATCCAACACTTCTCCTCACTCAGCTCTCTTCCTAAGAATCCTGCCTGGCAGAGAGCTATAAAGCTTCCCTGCGTATTCCTCCCACAAATATTACCTTTGAGTACTAACCAACTTTATGTATAGAGATCTGGTAGTTTGGATGAGAGATGGACATAAAAACAGTATAAAATGCAGCTTATGTGATTTTTATAGATCGTTCGTATACCTACAATTAACATTCCCCATCTATTTATATTTAGTTTACCACAACTTTCCTCAGGATTCAAGATAGGAATTACTAATTAGTATGTTTACAGAATATTTCACATGAAAGAATGTGGAAAATTTAAAGCAATACCACAGAGCTGAAATAATCCAACAAACTGCAGTAGTAACACAATTTTAATGGAAGATAATCCACAAATAAGACTCAAAAAAAATTGAAGAAATTCCTTTTTTAGTTCATCTTTTCTCAGTTACTGGACTGTCCATCTAATGAAAGCAACCACTCTGCTACTTTTATTGCAGTAACAATCAGTTAAACCAACAGCCACAATTCAGGTTGGTGGGTTGGGAGGTGGTTTTTGGGGTTTTTTTTTGCCCCAGTCATAATAAGTCGTTATTCTCTACAGTTACATGTTTCTAAATAAATATGCGTCATTGAGTTTCCCTAGTTTTTCTTAATATTTCAACAAGGAATAATCTGCCATATTTATCTTTCTACTCTGAATAACTACTACTAAATGTAATAAAGAAACTTTTTCTACCCCTCTGCTAGATAGAAAAGGAACACCCACCCACTATAAAATTGTGATTACTAAAGTTAATACAATTATATGTGATATGTTAAAATTGGCTCAAAGCAATCCATCATGCTGATTTCTGTTTGCCAACTGGCTATAAGGAACATCTGCACTCTCTTCTTAAGAATCAGCCAAATGTATAAAAAAAACCCCAGATTTCTTGTAACAGCTAAGTACAGAAAAAGGTAAGAGAAAACACTAAAAATTCCTGTTACAAGAAATTAAGAAGTTCCTCTTCTGAAAATTGAGGTGCTTTAAGTCAAGTAGGAGAGAGGTCTCCGTGCACGCTATACACCACTGCAAGTTGCTTTTAGCAGTATTAGAATGAAACAACGGTCGTAGAGCAACTGTTCCATTGCCAGCCCCCAGCCCTGCTGCCCCCATCATGGTTTAGGCTGGATTGGCCAATGACAGACGACAGATGCTCTCCCCCACCTCTCATTCTAAGATAAGGGGAGCGTACAAGGACTCCAGCTACATCCTCGTTCCATCATAAGCATCGTGTTGCTTCAGCTCCACTGATCTGTACCAGTAAATGCAGGAAGATTCTTGAAATTCTCTCTCTCAAGTGCTCAGAGGTTGAGAGGTTGGCAAAGACCTTCTTGGTTTAGAAACAGAATTATTTTTCTGCTTTACCAAAGTCACCATAGCTAGTTTTAATGGAACAGTATAGTTTTATCAGAAAGTTGGAGCTTATTGCTTTGTAAGGTGGAAAATATGAATTGAAAAAGAGAATAACAGAACGTTGCTGTTTAAGACTATTATAACTGAAATAGCAACAGTAGCCTTGGAGGGGATAGGGGATGAGTATCTGCACTGCTATTCATACCCTACTGGCAAATCCATGGCATTTGCCAACAGCTTCATAAAGGGCACTTCGGCATTTTTCCAACAACAAAAGCTTCCTCCCCCCGCCCATCCCCCATACCAAAAAGGAGGAAAAAAAAAAAAAAAAAAAGAGGATTAAGGGAGTGAAAATTGTTTGAAGATTAAAATGTTCTCTACATGACGAGAGCAGACCTTCATTAATAACACAAGTTTCTTTCGCAAAAAAGCTCAAAGCAACTGTATGCTAATTATATATATCTAACTCTGTACCTTGTCCAGAGTATCTGTCACTTTACTATTACCACTGCTGTACCAGGATGGAGACAAGTACTCAACGCACAATACACACTGGATTTGATAAGTCTTTTTTTAAAGGACAGGGTTTCATTTATGAAAGTGATTCAGTACTGGTTACTGAGTTACTGCTCAAATGTAAAACTGATTCACTCCTGTACACCATAATCCTTATTATGGAAGCAAATATGGAAACTATTTGCACCTCATTGTTACAGCAGAAGATACATAACATACAGTGAATTTAATTACAGTCAGAAAAGGTCTGGGATAAGACAAGAAATGGGATTAGTATTTCTGCAGATATCACAATTGTGTTATAATATTAGTTCTAAAAAACTAAGATTCAAAACATGAGTTAAAAAAGGATTAGGCAAATATATTGTCTCCATAACATTTCTAGATGTTGGCTCTGTGGGTGACCTTGAAAGGGAATGAGTTCTATACATGCAGGCTTTCGACTGGGGTTCAAGCAGTGCATGCTTTCCAAAAAATCTTATCTCACAGAGATTTGAGCTACAAAAGTTAGACTCTTAAATACCTAAATTCCAGACCAAGAATCAAAACCATATCAAGAAGGGATCTGAAAGCCCTTACTGCTGAGGCTTGAGAACCAGGTGTTTCCAGAGAGCCATGAAGCTATTTATGCTTTGACTGTCTGTTCCCAGGATCTTTCCTCCCTTCCCGCTAAAACAGAGGATAGACTATAACAGATTTAAAGCAGTCAGACCTACAGCCAACCAGATCATAGATAAGTTACAGAAGCTTATAAAACCAGCATTAGAGAATGAATGACTGCAATCCCTTCACCAGCTGCAGGTAATCAATGACCCTACTGATTGCCAGTTCTTAACCGTCAATATACAAGCAACAAGGCATCCACCAGGCTTGTCAAGACAGGAATCATTTGGGCAAAAGCTGTTCTGGTAACACCTGCATTAGCATCAATCACAGATCAGAATGCCTCTTTCTCTCAATTAATACTCTTTCCAATTCAACTATTTAAATCTACTCTTATTTAAATCTACTCTTATTAATTTCTCTACAGATCAACCAATTCTGACAAAGCAGCAGTAGTCTGGACTCCTGCATTAATAAAAATTGTCATCTACATATTGATAACTGCATGTCCCCAAATTACCTTCCAAAAAAGATGTGAAAGAATCTGAGACAGATGGAAACTTTCACAAGTACAAAAATACAAACGTGTGTGCACATGCATATGTGTGTGTGTGTGCTCCTGTGCATGTGTGAACAACAGATAAGCCACACCAGAACGAGGAATTCAGACAGAATTGCACAAATAATTTAAAAGACAATACTAAAAGGCAAACGTAAAGTAGCTAAATAATTTAGAATTACTAGAAGAGGCATATTACAGTCTATGTAAGTAAAAATGTCACAAAATATTAGCTCTTACAATCAGAATAATCTTAATGAGTTTAAATCAGAATCACAGAATATGAGGGACTGGAAGGGACCTTGAAAGATCATCTAGTCCAACCCCCCAAATCAAATTCAACATTTTGTACTTCCCTTCATTTTGCAGTTTGGAAATGCAGAAGGGGCACTTGGAGGAGGGAAGAAAAAAAAAAAAATATAATTTAACATATATCAATGTTTCACCTTTATTCATTTTGGTTTCCGCACCAAGCTGAAACATTCACTGTCTTTTCAGCTGTGGTGAAAGTGAATCCTGAAGAAACTTGCATGTAAAAATTTCAGGGATAAAGTACTGTTACTACCTTTTATCTTAGAGAAGTTGAAATTATTGCAAGACCAGTCAGTCTACTTGTGCAAGACTTTCCAAATTAATTAGTAGCATTACTCACATGACCGGTAATATGAAAAATACTTAAGAAACACAGGAGAAATTCTGGTACTGGTACCGCTGCATGTAGTTACTCACAGAATCAATCACAAAATCACAGAATGATATGGGGTTGGAAGGGACCTCTGGGGATCATCTAGTCTAACCCCTCTACCAAAGCAGGTCCTCCTACAGCAGGTTGCACAGGAACTTGTCCAGGCAGGTTCTGAATGTCTCCAGAGACAGAGACTCCACCACCTCTCTGGGCAGCCTGTTCCAGTGCTCTGCCATCCTCAAAGTGAAGAGGTTCCTCCTCATGTTTCGATGGAACTTTCTATGTTCAAGTTTGTGCCTGTTACCTCTTGTCCTGTCACTGGGCACTGCTGAAAAAAGACTGGCACTGTCCTCCTGACACCCACCCCTTAAGTATTTATAGGTGTTGATCAGATCCCCCCTCACCCTTCTCTTCTCCAGACTAAAAAGGCCCAAGTTCCTCAACCTTTCCTCATAAAAGAGATGCTCTGGGCCTCTATGCATCTTGATGGTCTTCTGCTGTACCCTCTCCAGCAGTTCCCTGTCTTTCCTGAACTGGGAAGCCCAGAACTGGACACAGTACTCCAGATGGGGCCTCACCAGTTGCAGAGGAGAGGGGCAGGACAAACTCCCTCAACCTGCTGGTCACGCTCTTCTTGAGTGTGATGCCATTAGCCTTCTTGGCCAAAAGGGCACCTTGCTGGCTCGTGGTCATCCTGCGGTCCACCGGGTCCCCTAGAAACTGCACACACACCTTTGGACACTGACTAGTTTTTACCATGTAACCCTGTGCAAGATTGGTAAAACCCTTTGGGTTGGAAAACTCTGCTGAAGAAAGGGCTGTCAAAAAGCCAGTCAAGCTGCAAAAAACTACCTCAAATAGAGCCTGAAAAGGTGGGGGAATGGGGAAACCACACACTATTTTCCATCAAGTTACTTCCACTATTCATTAAGGACTCAGTGTCAGGGTTCCCACCCTCTTCTCCATTTAACAACTAATACGTACAGCATCAGTTAGCATGGGGGTTTTGGTTTTCTAAAAATCATTATCCCCCAATCCTCCCTGAAGCTAATTTCAGCATTTTCCCCTTTGGCTTCTCTTCCAACTTTTTCAAAATCACTTAGATGAGGTCAGAAGAGAACCACTATGGGTTTTCTCATTTTTAAGCATATATATCATCTGACCATCCATGGTCTGTAATAGATTTATGAGCAAATGCTCTCATATTTATTCTCCATGAAATGCCAAGCCTTGTCCTCCTCCTTGTTGTATATATTTAATGAAAGAAAAAGTGGGTTTGAAAATTGTTCCACATCCTCACACTTCATTATTTCACCTCTCATCTTATTAAATGTTTGCTTTATAGGTATCTTATAATCACAGTTGTTTGGGGGGTTTTTACATTATCAAAGGGTAAGATTTAATAAAAATAATAAATCTACTTTATTGTGTGCCAGATAGAATTAGTTAGCAATTAAACACCTTCTGGTAAGCTAGCAAACATCCAGTAGGAAGCAGAGATCTATAAGGAGACATGCTACTCATTTTGAAGGCAAAATCAGAAAGAAATTTGGAACACACCACATATACTGGTGCATTAATATGAATACTAGTTGCAGAATCAAAGCCTTTCTCAAATTTTACATTGGCTAAATGAAATACATTTTTAACAAATTATTTCTCAATTTTACATCTTAGAAGTGAGTATAAACAACCCTATGGCATCAGCAGTTACAACACTACAGTATAACTATTTTCTCATCATTTGAGCAAAAAGTAGAACAATATGAAAAGAAACACATTCAAATGAAGGATTCAAATGAAGGATATCTAAAAATAGCATTAAGAAGTTTTGTGACAGATGCCCTCATTTCTTGTGTATCATGGAAGCTGATTTTTAAGCAAATGGCATGAATTTTAAGAGATGCTGAGCTGAACAATGATAGCAACAAAGACATCGTAACTACACTTTCAAAAGAAACCGGATGATTTGCTTTACAAATTGGGATTACAAGAAGTTTATAAAAACAAAAATCCATGAGTATATATTCTTAAAATTAAATTCTAAAAAAAAAAAATAATTCTGTCAATTCAGGAAATTCTCATTTTGACTAAAATTTGCCTTTGTGGTGTCATACCATTATTTTTAATATTCTAAGTCTAATGAGGGAATAAACCTGCTGTTAGATTCCCTGTAAACATGGATCAAAGCAGGACAGTTCAGTCAAGAGACTGCAAAAGGCAGAGATGTTTAATGGAAATTATGAAAGAACATCATTGCTGCAGACGTGCCGGGGCATTAGCAAACCTGAAACCTCACTAACGTTAAGAGAAACCTTTGAGAAAACGCTCTTAAAGAGATACAGACAAGTTTCAATCCAGTTAATTCAGTAGCTATAAGTGCATTTAAGGGGAGTCACTCCTTAAGTGTAAAGGGCAGCATGACAGAAATCGAGAGGTGCTTACCAGTAACTTCAATTCTATATTATAATTTACATTTCCCTACATATTACAATTTACATTTCCCTGCTATATTATAATTTACATTTCCCTCAATCTAATGGATGTAAGAGCTGAGCTGACATGCAGGACCAAAGATGGAGCAATTATGTATGTTTGTATAAAGCAATGTCGGTCACCACCCGTAACGCACACTTGTGCCTCAGGAGTTTAAAGAAGTTACGCCACCAACACACAGGCAATTTCTTGGGGATGTCAGTAGATCCAAGCAGACTTACTGCTTTTGGAGCCACATTCAACTTTATATTTCAGAGAAACAAAAGCACATACTGATGAAGCAGGGCGAAATCCAAGAACATCATGGAATAATTGCAGGAAGCAGCCTCCTGAGAGCAGTTAATTGACAGGGTTTTCAGGTTAGGAGGTGACTGCAGAGGGATGCTTGGAGCTGAGTGCAAATCAAAGTCATCTGTTCAATTCCTAGTGCATTAAGTGAAACATTTCTGTAGCCTTACAAATAAATAGATTTAGTCCTAATAATTTTAACATCACTTTTTTCTGATAACTTCTGAACTGGATAATTGGTCAGGCTAAAGGAAAAGCATTAAGCAAGTGCAGGACAGAAGCTGGCACCAGCGACAGCATTAGGACCTCAACAGAAAATGAGATTCAGGAAGCAATATTAGGACAGAAAAGGGATCCTGAAAACTGATGCAGTTTTCAGGAGGTAAGAGAGCAAGGATAAAAGCTACAGAAAAGAAACTCAAATGGCCTTTGCAGAAAGACAAACTCTGGTCCCATTTTAAATATCTGTGACTGTCATTGATCTCAACAAATGCAGGAATTCTATCATTATTAAACTTCTTAACAGGAGCTGTACAGAGGAAGTACACATATAGACATAATTTCCTCCTATACTTACTGTATTTCATCCTTGCCTTGTGACCCACAGTGCATTCTCCTAGCATTCTCCTGTCTCTTTTCAATAGAAGTAGTTATAATACTGCATTTAATCTATGAGAAGAGCTCTGTACAACAGCAGCAATTCCACTTGATGGGAGATAGGTATATTGGTTAGGGCAGTTACCTAATAATAGCAGTTGGGACAGTATTATCTTATTCTACTCCTAAAAAAAACATGCATCGCTTTTCCTCATTCTGGATCAAGAACCTGTTAATGCACAGAACACAATTTAGCTACAGGAAACCAATCGTGAAACTTCTGTGTGTCATGAAAGTGTAAAAACTATTTCTTTCCTGCTTCCTCCGACTGGATGAAAAGAATTTGGTAAAAACCCAGTGATAAAGATCTCAGCAAGTGGTCTGAATCTTTCTTCTTCCTTTCCACACAAGGCTAACTAAACCCTTCAATCCCATTTAAATTCCACCACAAAGATACTCAGGAATACCTGTTTTGGTCAGTTTGCTCTCTTCTTCCATGTCTTTTGAGACCGGATGCACTAATATCTTCATTGTAGTAATGGTCCTTTAGGTGTAGACTCAGTGAGATAGCTCTTATTTTCACCTGGTTCATTCCTCTTTTCAAAATAGCACACCACTTTCTCACAGGTACTTTCCCCCATTCAAAGCAGGGCTTTTTTTTTTTTTTTAGAACTTCAGGGATTTCAGGGCTTTTTAGAGATACTATAATTATTTAGAAATTTTCCAATAGGGGACTAAATATCAAAAATAGCACCTGTGCTCACCAGGGTTGAATTAGCTGTTTACCACTCACGAGAACAAAATCATTTAATAAAGTATTAGGCAAAGTTCATGGAAAAAGCCAACAGAAGAGACTAAAGATCCAAAGACATTTTATACTTTTAAGTACTATTAATTTAACATGCACAAGGTTGAAAAAATTGATTAGAAAAAGACTCAGTTTTATAAATTCAGCAAAGAAGTTTGATTTAAATTTTTATTGAAGGAATTAGACTTTAATGGCCAACCCATGTAATATTCTGTAAATCAGCAGTAGAGCCCAGCAACAAGAGCATAATAGCATGGGATTTAACACCATCGTCTTGCTAATTGAAAGGACCCGGCCTCATCAGGGTCACGCACTGCAAGTCAGGATGATAACACTGCAAATTATCACTGCTCTGCAGATGCCAGTACCTCATAGCTGTAAAGGAAACATAACTAAGCACACTATGTTGTTGCTTAAAAATTCGTTCCCCCCACCCCCACCCCGCCAAGTCTGCACAGTTTGTAGAAGCCTCAGAAATCAAAAATCTTAAGGTTACACAGAATTTTGGGGTGCAAAGTTGTTTTTACACACACACACACAACTGAAAGGTTTCATTGATTTATAAAATTCATATGCTGTTCCATCGTTTATATTGATATTCAAGTTAGTGTTGCAGCTTTCTGGGAGATGACAAATGAGAAGTTTGTAAGCAGTGATGTATATACACACTATCGACCCAATGTTACAAACTTTACTCACGCGGCTTGCCTCTACTTACACAAGTAGTACCACACAAGTCAGTAAGACGACTTAAGCTAAAAACCTGACTCATAGAAGGAAGGGTAAGGAAAGAATCACATTACATATATACTTCAACATGTGGTTTTAGGGTACACAATCCCCAAGATTTGTTTTCCCATTTCTGAAAACCAGCATTCCAAATACATAAGCAAGAGGATGTGACTTTTGGGAGTAAAGTTCCATTTCCCCATACGCACTTTTCCTCTGATAAAGGTATATTCAAGCACAGGTATATACTGAAAATTCGACATTGCTGTTCTTGGCATTTAATTAGGGGTAAAGGAAAATCTGCAGGACCAGAATTTTAAGTGTTGGTTTAATAACCTTTATCCAGCTCATTTCTGAATGATTTTCTTCCTCTCTGGAGAGGCTTCTAATGTCAAACACTGGTATTAAGGTGAGTCATGGTTACTGAAGAGGCACAGAGAAGACACATGACAAAATTATTAATTAAAAGGAAGGAAGGAGTCAGAGTATTCTTTTCATTCCATAAATGTCCTTCTAAAACAGAATATTTAATATTTAATTCAAATATACTTTCAATAGTGAATAGCATTAAAGTCTTACTGGTGTCAATAGAAGTTGAGGCATTAAGAATGCAATTTAAAAACTGTTGTAAATGAGATTTTTTTAGAAGGCATTAGAGATTTTGAGAAGGCACAAAGATTTTATTTTTTTTAACTGCAATAAATTAGGCAACTATTCCATATCTAAAGAAATACAGTAAGTTAACTTCAATACAGTAATTTGAAATTTACTCATTCATACTGCTGTTTGCTATTGCTTATTTTTCAGATTCCCTTTTTCACATTAAATGTTATAACTGTACCTCTGAGAGGACCAATAGGAAGCAGTGGCCAGTGCTATTTTCTGCTAAACTGAAATCCAACATCTCATGTCCTAAACACCAAAAGGTATATTTTGGATACTTAAAATACCTTAAAGCAACAGCAGAGGTGGAGGTTGGAGATTTTTTTTGACAGGGAGGAAGGGCATTTACTGTAACCCATTTTATTTCTACTAAGTTATGAGTTACAGAAAAAAAACTTTACAGTATTTGTTTATGCTTTTTTATTTTGTAAATTACAACCAGCTTTCCATGTGACAAAATAAGCACAAAACAACTCCTCCGTAAGTGATTTCTGCCGGTGACATCAAATTACTATGCCATACCTTAAAATGATAATAGACATAGTAGTCAAAAGCAAAAATGAATAGTGACAGCTAAAGAACATAAATTCATGAGCACCATCTAGTCTAAAGCTATTGCAGCCATTCTCTTTCTCTGAAAGCTTTTTAACATTGAGCAGCCTATGTTCCTGTTTATCACGCCAACAGAACATCAGTAGTATAAAGTATTTAGAATAAAGACCTTTGCAAAAACTTTAATGCTTTTTATATTCCAGAAAAATTGCTACAAACATGCTCATCTGCTTTATATAAAACAAATTCTAAGTTAAAAGATTCTTAAAGTGTTGAAAACTACTTCTCCCCTTCCCTCTCCACCGCCTCTCCCAAAGATTTGGAAACTATGACACAGTCTAATGATATCTCATCCACGTACCACTAGATATAACTCTCACCTATAAAAATGGAATTCCTGTGGAATTTCACTATTTCACAGGAAAACCAAGACTTCAAAAAGAAGTAAATTAACATAGATTTCAGTTCTCCCGAATTCTTAGGGGGTTTTGTAACATTTAGAGCCATAGAACTTGTAGATATGATTTAACACAGACTACCAATTACTGTAAACATTAAGTGCAAGAACATTTTGTTTATAAATACAAGTGCAAACTGCACAGAACAGCCGAGAGAAAAAGCCTTTTACAGAACACCAATATACACATATCTTTTTATTATTTTTTTGCTCCATTACAGCAAAATTTAGTTCCCAAAACTGGAGAATCAGTTTCTCCTCACATTATATCACTTGTACCAAAGAAAACATAGGACAGTAGAAAATTTTATTAATAAATAAACTAGACAATGCAGTAACATTTTTGCTAAAATAAAGAAGCATTTTGTGATTTGCTGTTCATCGCTTATTGTAAGAGTTGAGGAGCATGATGCTTAAATCTCTCCTTGATTTTGAGAGGATAACAGGCATAATTGAAATTCAACTATTTTTTAGGAGCTGAACATCTGGCTTTTACGTTTTATTGCAATATATGCCACAAAAACACGTATCTGGAAAACAGCATGCCTTTTTAGAGAGCAGCTCTCTGCTACCGGAACTCCATCCCCAGAGTTTGCCTCCCATTTTTATATAAAGATACATAACTGCTTAAGAGATGAAGATTGGCATCTTAGCTAGTGACAGACACATTAATCGCTTCCAGACAACAAGTATCTCTTGCATCTTTTCCTTCTGCACAACCTCAGTAGCCTAATACTCATTTCTGTTCTCCTCCTGGCAAATTTGGCCACAACACTCACCCAACTTTATCAGCTCTTCCAGTTACTGCAGAATCCTCGACAGAGTAAATCACACCATGAGACAGACTATCTACACTGAGTACGTGGAGGTTAGACGGGTGTGACAATTGTGACCTGCTTCACATATAGCCTAGACTATAGAACGATCATTTGCAAGGTAATGTTTTATATACCCCATGCAGAATATTTAACAGGATTCAAAAAACCATACTGAATCAATTAAGATGCATATCCACATTTAATTAAAAATAAGCTCTCAGAAATATCCCCATGGATATCTCCTGCTTCCATCACCTATCATCACAGAAGAGAATTAAACCCTCTACAAACACAAAACACAGTAAGGAACTTTCCCACTGCCCTTTCTGCATTACTCCAAAACCATTAATTTTTATTTTCGATATGCACATCTCAAGTTTACAGATACCTAACATTTTCATGGGAAAGCTTATTTTGCCAATGTTCACTGTAAAGAAACACAGATTCTTAAGCATGACAAATATACCCTTGATTTGAAGTTATACAGACCTGAAATTTTAACCTGCCGGTAGCAGTGAATAACAGCCACAACAGTAGTTGCTACTGCTCGGATACCATTACAGAACACTTACTCACTTATAATATATTCCTCTGAAATAATCTATGACAATATCACGTTAAGAAATTTTCAAGAAACTGTAATGTATTTATAATTAATCTGCTGTAGCCTATAAGTACCTACATCTGGGTAATAATTTGTTTCAAATACCAGTTACTGCAGCTTAAAAGCAAACAAACTCTGTTTTGCTGAATGGACCCAAGGAGATGCATTTTAGCCTCCCATCTATGATGCTGCCCAGGCTTCTTTATGAATAGTATCTTTGCACCAGCACCCTATTCACAATTTAAGCAGGAAACTCGCATAGAAGAAAGCACAAAGCAATGTTAACCTATCAAATATAACTTAGGCTTCCAAAATTAAGTATTTCCATTAAAAAAAAAATAAAAAAAAAAGATCAGATGAGGATTTTTTCTAGGAAGCACTTTACTTGCATTACAGGAATTCTTAAAGTTAGTCTGATACAATCCTACTTCTTACAAACATCAGAACATATAACTCTGCCAATGAATTGCATTTATGAAAAGTGCAAGTTGTGAATGCCAAAAGCCATGTTTGCTAATAAGAAAACAATACATGCCTTAGAAGATGACAGTTTTTATGAAAGCCATTCCTGCTCTTTCCATTATGGAAAAATAAACCACAGTGGGCATACTAAGCTCAGCATACATTTGTCACCTCTGACAAGACATGCTGTTAACTACAGAAAAGACTATTGCTGAACCTTTTTTTCCTAAAAGTTTTGATTTTTCAATTGTTACAGGTCCAATGATGCACATAAGTGCAAGCTACTTATTAGCAATAGTATACCATTATCCCTGCACTCTGTATTTTACCGAGTCTTCCACATCAAGTGCATTTCTTCTGCAGCTTCCAGTGTATACCCGGCCTGGAACTTCCTCTACATTCCTTAACCTCTCCTGTTATCAGTTATCCTTCTTTCATTTTCTACAGCTTCCGTTCACCTGGCTGTCTACTCTTCCACCATGTCTATTTTTAAAAACCTTTTCTTTGATTCTGAAAAACTTAGCATGTCTCCTTCACTGCCCCTTTAAAGACATAATCTGTTCTCTCCCTATGCAAGCTCTTTTTCTGGCTCTGTTGAACAGCACTCAAGTTTTTGTGTGATAGCAATCATTTCTGACCTTATCACCAGGAGACTGAGTTTGTTGTTATAGTTGTTTGGTTTGGGTTTGGTTGGCTTTTTTTAATACAAATATAAAATATGAGAAAGGTTTTTTAAAAATAACAGACAAAAAAAAAAAAGGCTTAGTATTTATGATGCTACCAGTTGACAGCCAGCAGAAAAAGCTGTCAATGAAGATCACTATTTTGAATATATACAAAATATTTTGGATATCAAGGGCCATACTTATGCATGAAACCTAAAAAATACGACAGAGGCATTAAAACGTTCAATGAGAAAGCAGAAAAGCACTGATGGAGGTTTCATGTTCGTAATAACCTCTGCTTTTCAGACAGCTGGTTGCTGTGCTCAGCACTGCACAGAACACTATACCTAAATGCAGAACTTCACAAAAGCAAAAGGCAGAGATCATCACAACCAGATGTGAGAGCACATTATCTGCAGATAACCTTGTGGTCACACACAACTGAAAGTGAGTATTTCTCTCAGATTTAGCTGCCACACAAGCAAGAGTTTAAGAACAGAACATGTTTTGGGACCATTTTAGCAATCAAGTAAAAGATTTTAAGATGTATAGGGATGTTCTCTGGAATTATTTAAAAAACAGAAGAGTATTGTAGTGCAGAAGAGTACAGTGTAGTATTCTGTAGTTTAGTTGAATTTGTCCAACCAATAGGTTCAGTTAAATACTTCCTTTGTATTTATACCTACCTTTAATACTTAAATAGCACATCACAAAAGTTAAATGGTGGTGCTTTTTTTATTTTAGTTAATTATCCAAAAAGTCAGAAAATAGGCAGGCCAATGTAGCCATAAAATGAAGTCTACCATCTCCCTGGTCCCTGTTTTGGTATTAATCCTCACTTATTTATTATGCAGCCCCTGGTCAATGTACACTGGAAGTGAAGCAGGTGCTCTGCTGCAAAGAGAACAATGATTGTTTACTCAGGCAAGGGAAAGCTACAGGTCACCCCCACTTTTAATTGGGAAAGTAGAGGTGGTTTGGTGGTCTCAGCCATCTTCTTCCCCTATTACCTTTTTCTGTAGGCCCTTTTTATCTGGAATAAATAAATTCGTTAAAAATGCATACTACTTCTGTTAGAAGATTATTTTTTCCGCACTCAGAACTTGTATTTCCTAAAAAATTTATTTCTGGCCACCTTTTTCACCTTTGTATTTGACAACTTTAGAACTCTTTCCCAGCCTCTGTAAGAAAAGTAGGAGGACATAAGCAAAACCTGGAACAGAGACTAATTATGAACATGTACAGTTCAGTCTTAAAAGAATAAGAAGTTTGACCGTTTTGCAATGCAAAACTGACTGGAACAAAAATGAGCAATCCAGATAAAGCAAGGTAGAGAAGGAAAGGATGAAGAAGAGAGAGAACAAAAGACTACTTCACCGGCAGCATTCAGATGATCTTGACTTAAAGTGTTTCATTAATTGTTTATCCTAAGTAATCCAAAACAATAGGTTTTGTATGTAAGAGGGATGCTTCCTATCAATAAGCAAAACTTGAAAATAAAACCAGCTACCTCAAATTTAATATTCTCATAGTATTTCCCAGTACTGAGTCATGTTTGATAACACTAGGAAAGGCTCACTGAACTGAAGAGACAAACAGAAATCCAAGATGACAGAACAAAGCACTGTGCATGACTCAGTTGTAGAAGTTTAACGTGTTAAAAAAAGCCATCTAGTTTGTAAGCAGCGCACAACAAAACCAATATAAAAACTCGTCTAAGACCTGAAATTAAGATTTTGTTATTTAACTTTCATTAATTTGGTTTTGTAGAAGTGGGAAGTTTTCTTGTATTTCACTAGATGAAATCCCACACATGTAGAAATATACATTTCTTGTACTATCTCTTCTGGCTTTCTGCATCTGTGTTCAGGGAATCAAGAGACCTAACTAGCACTTTCACTGGCAAGGGAAAGAACTGACGAGAAAGAACTAATCAAATAGTAGATTCTTTATATTCTCTTCAGCCGTCTCTATCTCTCCACAGATGCAAAATAGTGACAGCTTAAATTGACTCTAATCTGATCAAGACTGCGTCACAAAAAGACAATCTGCACTTACACTATTTTAACCTCTTTAAAGCAAACAAAATTTGATCAGCTGGAAGTTCTCCTCAGCTTCCCTCCCATCCCACCATAAAACTATCAGTCAATTTAAGTCTTAAAAGCAACTTAGTATAAAAATTCGTATTTTTTGCTTATTATTTCAATAATTATTTCATTTGCTACAGCAGAACAGACAAATTAGTGATGTAGTATTTCCATTTGTTTTAAAGGTAACAACGTTTGGAAAGGACAAGGGATATTGTATGGAGCTACGACAGGAATAACTTCTAAGAATCATCAAGATTTTACAAACAGGTAGTAAACTGCCTATTTCTCATGTAACCATATTCAAAACTAACCTGATATACTTTGAACTGTCAGTTTAAGTCCTACTAGAGTTCTACCTTCTCTTTTTAAGTGAAAACATCACTGATTAACCAAGAAATAACAACGACACTAGTAACAGGCCAAGCGCCTCTTGCCAAAGCAGCACCTAATGGCGAACTGAAGGTTACCCCAAACCCAGAGAACACAGTCTATGGTCTTGTCTCTAAACACCCACTGTAGCAGACAGTTCTGCAAAGCCTTATCCTTCAAGGCTTCAGGGAATAATCATCGATTAGGCAGAGTACATGCAAACAAGGCTGCCTCAGCGCTTCCTTCGATTGTATGAACCACCCTACTAACCTCTAATTGAGATTTGCCAGTACAGTTATAATTTAGATGAATGAGATCAAAGATTTGCAATTTATTTTTAACTTCAAGGGAACTCCAAAGGTTTTACTAACTCACATACATAGTGAACTATTATTTTAAAAGGATAAAACCTTCTCCTTTCTAAAAATATATCGCAAAGTACTGAAACTGTACTGTAATATATCTTAAATGGAATGTGGAAACAATCCTGAAGGAACAACACATGTTCATAAACATAAATGTTCTTTATTGGTGACCAACAGAAAGCAGCCTCCTTTGGTTTGCTTGATTTGCAGAAGCAAAAAGAATACAACCAGACAATCCCTTTAATAAATTGTTTCCCCTCAGTATTATTATTGTTCAAATCAATTTTCATCAGAAGTGGATCCTTTGATTACTAATGAAAGTTAATTGGAGCCTCAAACTCCACCCAAAGATTCAAAGTTTCTTCCATTTCAAACATATAATATTGGGGTTTAGACACAAAATACGTGCCAGAATCCATATTAAGCCTTTGAGAAACTAAAAGGAAAAACAAACCTTTTTACCATTACTTCCTTTTAGAGAATCATGTCTTACTGTATGGGATTCTCTGTACAAAACGCTACTACACAGGTGATAACATATTTGAATTATAACAAAACCAATGGAAGATTGTTGTTCTACATTTTATTGCTTTTGATATTTCTTTAGCAATCATCATTGCAGTCTGTCTAAACAATTCTCTGTGCACTGACATTCACAATAATGTGTTTTCATCATAAAGTTAGACACTGTCATTAGGTTTCACAAAAGGCTATACTTTACAGTTCCTAGCCTTTTTTTTTTTTTTACACCTCACTGCATCACTGGGACGTGAATGCAACAGTTTTTACATGTGTCAGATTTAGTTACATTTACTTGAATACAAGCATTAATAACAGATTTACTGGAAATCTGTAGAGAAATGATGAATTAGTTATGTTCTTATTATCCAACACTGGAATGGGACCAAGAGAGGAGGGTTTATCACATTCTCTGCTAAGAGAGAATCTATACATCAGTCATAACAACGTTCCACAAACCCCAGGAATTGCAGTTTTTGAAATACATAGCTATTCAGATTACATTATTTCAGAGGTGATATTTTACACCCCTTTTTAAGCTCTCTAAAGCAGTTGTTTATTATGGAAACTTAACAGAGGAAAGTGTTGGGGAACTATTGTTGTACACCTTGAGGTGAATTCAACACACATTTGAACACACAGATCACACAGACTGCCCCTTCCCTAATGAGGGTCTTTGCCTCATGAGGGTCTGTAGAGAGGAAACAATCACCTGCAAACCAAAAAAAAATATCTGTGTCCAGCGAGGGGTGGAAAAAAGAGGCATGCTCTGGCACAGTGACACCATCCTAGCTGTAAAAAAATAGATTTACATAAATTGAAGGGGGGAAAAAAAGGTCTATTTTAAAAGACTGACAGTTATGACTATGATAAACAATAGCCTCTGAATTCTAGAGTTCAGTTAGACTCGAGCCCCAAACTGCCCACTTCCAAAACCTCAGATACAGATTTTTTTTAAATAAACCTTGTTCTCTTTATATGTGTGTATGTATGTATATATATAATATATATATATGTATAACTACTCATTAAGAGGAGTCATTTTCTTACATATCTGTATTTCAGAACATTGGTGTATTAATGCTAGAAAGCACTCAGGTAAAACCTATGAAAAACTGGAGGACAAAAAAAAACCCTCTATGAATAAGTGTTGTCTTAAAGTTCTTTACATCTGAACCAATTAAGCATCAATTGTCAGAGAGTGCAAGCTGCTTTGTAAGCTTCTCATAGATATGAAAAGCCTCCTCATTTATTCATGTCACTGGAGAGTTCTACTCCAGGGACGGCTGCAGTTAGGTACCCCCACGTTCAGGAGCAAGTGTCATTTCTATGTAGCCTAATTCCTGAAATGTTCAGAAGAACAAAGGAAGATTTTGACCCAATGAGAAAAAAGGCATGACGAGTTGAACATCAAACAAGAACATTTCTTTAATGTCTATACAGTAGCTGTGGCTTTTTCCTCTGCAGTTGCACTGCTGATTCTAACAGCAAAAGTAACGGTCATCATTTAGTCTACACAGACAGTAATGAGGCAAATCAAACCCAAGCATGAATATACCTGACGGACAAAAGGTTTTAAAAGCAGAAAACTAAATCATCTGAAAGATCAAAACCATGATAATTGCATTCTACGCATAGGCTGAACAGTATCATGAGAGAAGACAGCTTTCTCCTTTAAACTTTATCTTTCCCTTCAGCTCTCCAGTAAGACTGCCACCCACATTGATGCTGGGCTGTGCAGGACCACTTTCCTTCCCATGAAACCCCTGCTGGGATTGCAGCCCAGGTTTCTCTCTGACAAGTTCTCTGCCTACCCAGCAGCAGAGCACTGCAATCTATAAGAAAGAAGGGCAAAGTCAGCTTTAAAGGGGTACTTTTGCCATCGTACCCACCTCCTTATACCAGCAATGAGCTTTGCACACAGCATCAGGCAGCTTTCAGAAACCCACCCTTTCCCAGTGCTCTGATTCTCTGCCCAAGGAGAAATTAACACCAGAAAAGTAACTCCACAGCAAGCTGTCTGTGAGGCAACCTGCTTCTCATCCACATTTCAGCTCCCCTCTTTGTGAACTGGGCAGTACTGAAGAGGAATGAGATCTTAAACCTGGTTAAGATCAGTCTGTCACACAGACACCTCTAGCAATTGGCTTAGGTTCTCTGTAACCGAGTTCCTAATCCCAATACAGCAAGTTTATTCAAAACCTTTCTTTGAAAGCTTCTCTTCATACAAAGATGAGACTGCTTTGAAAACGGACTCAAGAAAATAGACATTATATCAGCTTTGGTGCTGATAATGTGGTGCTCTCTGCAAGTCTGAAAGCAGCAACACACCCTAACGAGGAAGTTCTAAATTCAGGCTCAGGCTCTAACTCAGCTGCTAACCCTCTAACTACTGAAGACACCTTGAAGCAAGATTAATTTTGTATTGAAAGTATGTTAGATGCATTTATCTTTCAGGGACAAGGAATTCTGAGATGAAACTCAGGACATAGATCAGATACATAAATAGAATCTTTATACTTATGAGGGAAGACAAAATTTATTGGCTAATTAAATTCCGTGCCCTATACAATTAAATTCATAGTCACGTTTACTAAACATATCACCATCAGTGCAACAGAAACCACATCAGCTCATTTCAACACAGCAGTGATATATGGTATTAACAAGCTGAATTAGCCCTGCAACAATAGCTAAGAACTATTTTTATTAGCAGTTTCTAGAAGAACTTAAGAAATACTTTTCCAAGTGCTCACATCTTTTCAACATTACACACAAATGACGTAACATGGAACTTTTCATACCTACAATGTGCAAACTAAATACTATTGTACATTTTCTAAGAAGCAGGTAAGTTTTACTTGCAAGTATTTTAATATATAGATCTTTGCTTAACACTCGCCATTCCTACAGTCCAGAGCACAAAGTGAAAACTGTAACTTGAAGCATCTTTCACAAACTAAAGATAGTTAAAAAAGACCATGCCCACTGTCTTCATTATTTCACTTGATATCAGTGTTACTCTGAACAGACTGAAAGTGCACATACTGAATTTTGTTTCCCGATTTAAAGCAAACCAGCATGGTTTTGAATGAGCAGAATTTGGTCCTGCATTTAGAATGGCTTTATAAGATAAGGTCTATAGACAACAATTTGGAATCACAAGTGCCTAAACAGACATTCAGCTGTTGCTACACTAAAATCAAGTTTCTGTAACCATGTCACATTTTCTTCACAGATCTGCTATGGCTTATATCTGTAAAATTAGAATACTTCATAAACAGTAAATACACTATTTTTACTCAACCTTTTAGCATCAGTACATCTCAGCTTTTCTTCATGCTTCAGAAAATTTCTCTCATGACAATGTACTATACAGACTAGTGCCATCCTACTTCCCTGGTATCTGCATACTTTAAACAATTCTGGTTTTGATTAACAAGGAAAGAATCCATTAAAACTGTGAGTGAAGGGAAACTGCAGGGGAGGCAGGACGATAACACAGAAACAACTTCATTTTTAAATCTAGCCATAAGGCTAGTTCTCCTTGCTGTTTTCAAGCATCTCTTTTCCCTGGGAGGCATATACCTGTTTACTCCTCTATTTCTTGGGTGTGAGGGGAGGGGGAAGTCAAGAAAGAAAAGAATCTTTAGGGATATGCTGCCAAGAAGCTGAGAATCTCAAAGGCTACATTAATCAAGGAGTATCAATGCTTTCAACACTTCACAACTTTCACAACTTTACACTGAAAAAAAGTGTCCACAGAATGAAAAAAAGCCCTCTTCTAAGAATCTTGAAGCCTGTTAAAGCACATCTGTGTGATCAAAAAAAAAAAAATCTACAAGCAAGAATATTCACAGATAAACCATTTTCCTGATGTCACATTCACTCTAAGAACAAAACAGTCCCTGGAAGAGTGACTTAGTGGTCAGCTGTCAAAATGAAATTTAATTTAGCAGTAACAATAGGCAAAGTATGTCAAAGTGCTCAATAAAAACCATGAAGATGTTCTTGAATGAAATGCTTTTAACATAAGCTCTATCTGTAATAAGATTTCAGATCTCCATCTTTGCAAAGAACAATTATGGAATACTTTCTTCTTATTATAAATTTTAAAATACATAAATTATGAAAAATTTCTTTTGTTTTTTTTTTTTTTCTGAAAATTGGCATGTTTCCTCTGTTTCTCCAAACTGAGTTTAATCCCAAGAGAGCAGAAAACACGACTGTGACCTAGAGAGCCAGGTCTAGAAATCGTGAGCACGGATTTCCTTACTGGAGGGTATTACAGTCACACCTGGAGAAGAAAGTACACCTGTTTTACTAGGAAGAGGCCAGAACCAAAGAGCTTGTATCAGCATTTTCTCCTGGCAGAATACCTGCAGGGCAGCCTTTCAGCTAGGGACTGAGCCAGCAGACAGTTTACCAGCTTCACAACACCACGACTTCCAGCCTAGCAAGCCAAAGAGCGACATTCCTGAGAGGAAAAGTCTGAGATCACTCTTATCCTGGTCCTTGTTTCTCCAGCAGTCCAAAAATTCGTTTTTAGCAGAATACAGATGTCGGTTGGTAAGCAGCACTCATCAGATCCAAGAAGAGCAACTCTGTAGAGTTACCAAGAGGTGTTAGGTGCCACGTTAGTTAAGATGTTACCATAGCCTACACGTTTTTCAGATTTAAGGGAATGATGAGACAGGGATAACAGCTTATGCAACATTCTCTTTCAATTAAAGTGGATAGAAAAACTAACCTCTTTTGTAAAAAAATTCATCTCTCCTGCCTGCTTTTTGCCTTGTTTCCAGGGGCTTGTTTTCAGCTAAACACAATTCAGCCTTAGTGAAGCACTTAAGCACCACCATAAGCAGTCATTTGAAAATGTGGAACATGAACTAAGACAACCATGCTTTGTAACGTAACATATGAACAAGGACTGAATAATTTTAACAGCTTCTCTGAAGCTTTTGGAGGGAGAAAGAGGGAATTCAGGGAATTTAGAGAAGAAGGAGGAAACAGGCAGGAGGAAGAGGAGGAGCTGACTGAAGATGGTAAATGCTAACACCAAATCATGGTGCACATTAATCGTCACAGCACCACTACGTTTGCTAAAAAAAATTGAAGATAACCCTTGTAGGATATTACAGTATTTTCCCCTCTGGCAAAAGATTGATGTTTGATGTTTACTGTTCCACTCTAATAAAGCAAAACTTTCAGAAGTTAAAGTAAGGCTTCTGTAATACAGTAGTATTAACTCTACAAAGCAAACCAAACAAACAACAAATCCCAACAACAGCAAAAAACCCACCCCATATATTAGAGTATTAGAGCCAGTTTCAACATTACTAAATTTCAACAGTTTCAACATCTTCTAAATCACTGAAGAAAAAAAACAGTAAATTCTCTGAAACATTTCTATGACTCTACTAAAAAAAAAAAAAAAAAAAAAAAAAAAAAAAACAACAACCAAACCTTTAATTCAAAGACCCTCTTACNTCAAGAAAGAAAAGAATCTTTAGGGATATGCTGCCAAGAAGCTGAGAATCTCAAAGGCTACATTAATCAAGGAGTATCAATGCTTTCAACACTTCACAACTTTCACAACTTTACACTGAAAAAAAGTGTCCACAGAATGAAAAAAAGCCCTCTTCTAAGAATCTTGAAGCCTGTTAAAGCACAGCTGTGTGATCAAAAAAAAAAAATCTACAAGCAAGAATATTCACAGATAAACCATTTTCCTGATGTCACATTCACTCTAAGAACAAAACAGTCCCTGGAAGAGTGACTTAGTGGTCAGCTGTCAAAATGAAATTTAATTTAGCAGTAACAATAGGCAAAGTATGTCAAAGTGCTCAATAAAAACCATGAAGATGTTCTTGAATGAAATGCTTTTAACATAAGCTCTATCTGTAATAAGATTTCAGATCTCCATCTTTGCAAAGAACAATTATGGAATACTTTCTTCTTATTATAAATTTTAAAATACATAAATTATGAAAAATTTCTTTTGTTTTTTTTTTTTTTCTGAAAA
>VXBJ01001691.1:0-47129 GCA_013400055.1 Nycticryphes semicollaris | reverse complement strand
TTTTTTTGTTTTTTTTTTTTTTTTTTTTTTTTTTTTTCATGTGGTTGGACTCGATGATCTCAAAGGTCCCTTCCAACCACTAAGATTCTGTGATTCTGTGATTCTGTGAAATCAAAATGATTTTACCAGTGCCAAGCAGGAAGTCATTAAGGCACAAGAGCTAGGAACTGAGGTCACATCTCCTTAACTTACATCCACTGTTTTCACCCCAACCATTCATCCATTCATTCTTCAGCACTACTGTGATATTTGCAGCCCCAGGGCTACTTTTAAAGACTAGAAATAATCTCAGTTCTCAAACAGTCATCTGCCACATTTGATTAGAGAAATGTCTTCTAGAATCCATGTTAAATTTAGTCAAGGGAAAAATTTACAATTAAAGAATTGTAAAAGTTATCTAAAAGGGTTCTTCTAACAAACTATACACATATATATGTGTATATATACACATAGCATATATATATATAAATAAGAATACTTTCTCCTTCATAACTGACAGACATCTAAATTAACTACTTGCAAATAATGGAATGAAACAAATGAAAACACAAAAGTCTGAGGTGCAACGAAAGAAAACTGAGGGACTGGGGGAAAAGCAGTTTGTTTAGTTTTGTGGGCTGGGGGATGCAAGATAAGGAAATGAGTAACCAGCATAAAACAGAACAGAAAGCTCCTCCAGGGAGAAGTGCTGCATAAATCTGTCCAAAAGAGTGAGGGACTATTAGACTGCAGAAAGAAGACAGCACACAAGAGGATTCAGATGTAAACTGACATACAGAACGCTTCCATCTAGCATAGATATTGAAGAGCTTTAAGACACGAAAGTCGCATCCACAATATAGTTATACAGACTAAGATGTAAAAAATAAAGTGCTGTTAGTAACTGAAAAGTAGTTTCAACATGCTTTAAGTATCAAAGACCAAATTTGGTAGGACAAAGTCTAGGACTGATAAGGACACAGCAGCAAAAACTGTTCAGGCAAATTGGCAGAATATGGCAAAGAACAGTACAGTCTGAAGGGTATGGAGTCAGCACTCCAAACAAATCCTATTTGAAAGAAACAATTAGAGACTGGCATATGTCCCAAATCAATAAGTGGAGGTAACTCTAGGAGTAGGTATAATAGTCACATGAGAAAATATAAAATGCAAATGATTTACCACTGAACAACAGCTGTTCTAGACGTGATACAGCTTTAGAAATTCTAAATTCCAACTACTCTGAACCTCAGCATCTTATTGATCCTCAATTATAATCTTATAGAACAACCACTTTCTAGGGTTCTCAAGTGGCTTTACTAAAGCTACTTGCAAATCTTAAATTTACTTTACTTGCCTTAGGATTTCACTTGGAGAAAAGCTTTGTTCGACAAGACAGACTTGGATGCTTTGGAAACAAAAACCTCATTTACAACCCTCATTTTAAACACCTTAACCTAAATCACACTATAAAAAAAAGTCAGCATTTAAGTACAAGTTTATTGAAGACTAAGAACTGTCCTGGGGAGGGAAAAGCTTTATAATAAACTCATTGCCATTACATTAAAAGTACATTGTTCCTGGATGCAAAGCACAACATCCATCTCCTTTTAAGTGGCAAGTTAAAAGTCCATTAATTAGGAAAGCATTTTAAAGTGCGCAGAAAATCTCTAAACCCAAAAAACATTGTGAAGTTTAACACTAACCATCTAGTATTGCCTCCCCACAATATTCTTGGAAGCTCCAAGGGCTAATATCCTACTCTTTTGATACCTAATCATGTGAAGACACACTCTTAAGGCACTGAGCAGGCCACAAGGAGGAAATAACAAGTTGCCTTGTTCCAGGGTCAGCAGAGTCCTACAGTGAGGTGTCTGTCACTTTGAGGAAGCACTTCACAGAGAAAAGTTTTCAGGTAACTTTGTAACTTTGGATAACTCATTAATTCACTCAACTTACTTTTCTTCAGCCAATGCTTTTAAGTTGTCCGAGGGCTACTTGGAGGTTTAATGATTTCTTTTTTAATATAAAACACTTGAGCAACAATAGCTGCTGAGGCAGCATTGATTTATCAATATGCTACCTCAATATATTAACACTCAACTCTTTTTGCCTAATTTTGTGCAATTACAGACAAGTCCCCTTGAAGGGAGCTAGAAGCAATCAGACACCCAGAAGTAATCAAGACCTAGAGCGATAAGCACAAAAATGGAACTAAAAAGGTTGTTCTCTCACACCGGTTACCCTGCCCAAATGGGAAGGGCTGCAAGACTTACTGCTGTGGAGCTGCCAACAAAGAAGGGCAGATAAAGATGGTTCAGAGTCATCACAGCCAACAGCTGTGGACATCAGCTGGTGGCACAGGCAGCTGTGCACTGTTGACAGGCTAAGAAGCTTGTTGTGTATAAGTAGATGGCGTTTGGTCACCACGTGCCCTCAGAGAGTCACAGGACCTCAATTATCTGAGGTGCCCTTCCAAATTTGTTTGACATTGATCCATGAGCTTCAAGAAAGGGCTGACAGACAGAAACACAGCATGGTTACATAAGGTATGTGACTTATGAAAGGATGTCAAAGATACATTAACACAATAAAGGGCAGGAGGAACCAGTTTACACAACTCAGGAACATAAGGGACCTCTCCTAGAATCACAGAATCACAGAATCTTAGTGGTTGGAAGGGACCTTTGAGATCATCGAGTCCAACCACATTAAAAAAAAAAAAAAAAAAAACCTCACAAAAATAAACAAAAAAGCCACCCACGAACTAAACCCCACACCCACAGCCCCACACACAACACCACCACAAACCAATAATCCAATCTCATTAACATCTATTTATACAATCTCATTTATTCATGTAGTAAGTCCCATCTAAATTAAGGGGTTTATGTTCCTCAGTTATTGGTGAAAAGATCCTCTAGAATTTCAAGAACTATAGTTTCACAAAACTTTCAAAATAAGAGTATTGGGAAAATGGCAGTAGTGTATGTTGGAAGTGTAGTTACTCAATGCAACTAAAATTGTAGGTCTTTTCCAGACAAATTTTCAGTCATGCCATTTAGGTCAAATCTCCTGTTAGACTAAAACAGTCAAACACAAGCTTGTAGCTGACTACCTGGAGTCATGCCCTGGCAAGAACCCTGAGCAGAAAAAGGGGAAAGGAAGTAACAGCCGACTTTCACTCTTCTGTTTTGCTTACTCCTGAACTACACCAAATTAAAAAAAGAGGATGGATTTTCATTACTCAGGGAAATCCAAACAAGACAGAATATTGAATCTTGTATTAATCAAATAACAAATGCCACATTTTTACATATGAGAAGTCTCAGTTCAGTAAAGTAGCAAGTAACTCCTTGAAGATAAAAGGCAGAAAATTGGTATAAAAGCTATGGGGCCTCCACACACTAATTAAGGCAGCAAAATGCTATAAGCCAGAAAAGAATCCATCTCACAACTCTGTTTTCTTACAGACCAACTGCACAGAAAACTTGCTAGAATTCAGAATTCATCTACCTTTTTATTAAAGTTCCTAAGCTGTACGCAGTAATTCTAATAAGCACACATCTTTAAAAAAATTAAAAAAATTAAAGGGTGCTATATCCCCATGGGTATCTTGAAAAGCATTTTATATCATTTCTAGCTTTAGTTATAAAGGTTGATGCCACTTTATTGTATTTTGCAGATAATACTTACTCCTAGGTAAACTACACACTGTAACTGAGTTTATCAACACACAATAACATCATTTTTATTTCCATAGAAAATAAGAAAATCAAAATATTTAACCAAAGGGAACGATTCAAACATTTATGTAAATTTTTCAACCTATTTCAATATTTCAAGCACTTCCTTCCTTTCCCAGCACTTCACTTGAGCTTTACTTTTAAATAAAAATAAAAAAAAAAATATCACTCTGTACTACTCATTTAATTTATACTTTCCTAAATTAATAATCTAAAAGTTCTATTAGCACTCATTCAAAGACACTAAAACAGCTGAATTTGGCCTTCATGTCAAGGTCAGAAGGAACACGAACCACAACTGGGGACTGAATTCAGCATGTTTTGATTCCAACATTTTTTTAATTAAATTGCATTTAAAGGGTCAACTGTATCTCACAAATTACGTAAAAGTAGCAGTAAGGTCAGGATGACAGAACTAGTTTCATTAACTGTTCATCCTGTTCTTAAGATATTTTGAACATGGGATCACAACCCATTTGCGGTACCACAAAATACAGTGTATTTGTGAGGAAAGAAGGGGCAATCCAAGCCATTTTAGGTTATATTCACTTCCCGAAATCATACACGATATTTGGCACAAAGGTTTCTTCATTTCTTTTATTAGTATGAACCCATATACCCGAGCAAAGTATCCTCTTTCTTTGAGTTCTACTTCTTGTGCTCCTAGTTAACGATGCAAGTTTAACAAGCAATTTCAATATGAAAGACTTTAAAAGAAGTTTAAGGACACATGGAAGAGATTCCTACAGTATATGAACATCATTGACAACTTGTTTTTCATAATTTCTTTAAGCTGGGTTAAAGCAGTTCAATTGATTATGCAAATATGAACTAAACAACAAGAGAAAACAGTCTTGATTTGGCACAGGGTATTTGTACGACATGAGATACACTTGCTATCCATGAGTCATTAGACACATGAAAATAATTTATATTAATCAAGTTGTACATTTCAAAGAATATTTTTAAGACCTGCCAATATCATTCCTTAAACCACAAGCAGTATAATGCCTTTAATTTTTGGTTTTTTGTTCCATAAGAGTCTTGCCTTTGGTATCACTGGTACACTAGACAGGTCAATCCTCTGGCAAAATGAGACAGCTTGCAGTACCGAGTTCTACTGGTTCTTTGCTTGTTTATCATTGGTTTGGCATGGGGTTTTATTTTGGTTTGGTTTGGGGGTGGGTACTTTTGGGGCAAGGTTCAGATGAGTTTTTGGGGTTTTGTGAGTTGGCGGGAGACGGTTGGTTGGTTGGTTGGTTGGTTGGTTGGGATTTTTGGTGGTTTTCGGGGTTGGTTTTTTTGTTTGGTTGGTTGGTTTTGTTTTGTTTTTATGAAGTGAGTCCAAGACTTCCAACTCGTTTTGTTATTTAGAATTTGTGCATTTTGAATATGTGCATTCAAATGCCAAGAGAGATTCACTTTAGAAATTCATAAGTTGGCATTTACTAATATATGTAAACACTAAATAAATATATACATAAAAATTACTAATTAACATTTAGTAAACTAAAGTTCCAGGAAAATATATCATCTTGACAAGTTCTCCGTAGCCAAAATATCTATGACAATTGTAATTTATAATTCTAGATACATTTGTTTTCAGAGAAAAGGCCTCGACATTTACAGATTTAGATCACGTACAGCGACTTCAGAACCGATATTTGTTTCATACTTGTCTATTTTCCTTTTCTGATGTTGGATTAGAATTCTTTCACTAGCTCAAACAAAAAAAAAAATTAGCTCAAACAAAAATCATCAACAAAAAAAAGCTAGATGCAAATCAACTTCTAGGCTCAAACTTCCCCACACCAATATTCTAGGTGGAACAGAACAAACCTTTTTATAAGCTCTGCTTACATACTTTAGAGTATCTCAGACACAGATGTCTAAAGAGGAGCAATACAGGTAAACTGAACAATTACAAGCAGAAAAATATAAGACAGTCTCATTTATATTTGTGTCCTAAAACATTAAGTTCTTCCTTTATTAAAGACACGTATTCTGTTACTGCAGATAAGCTCTTGATCATTAAATATTGTACAAGCAAATCCATACCCTACAGTTGCAATAGCAGGAACTAAAAGTTCCTACGAAACAGTTTATGCTTAGTGTTTATATATAGCTTTACTTCCTAAGCTACTTGGATACCTTTTCCCCCAAATACTTTTCTTTAAAAAAAAAAAAAATTGAGTCCCAATACTATAGCAAAGTAACAGTAAAAGCAAATTTTGCTACTTCTCAACATCTATTTCTGTAAGACCATATCTGTAAAACTAGTACAGACATCGGAAATGAACTTTACATATTATATGCCATCTGCAGATTTCCAAATACATTGAGATTTTATTTTACCAACAACGAAATGTAAAATCAACATAGGAAGCTCGGATTTATTTGGAACAAATTTATCAAAATGAGTGCAGTACTATGTAAAATATTCTATTTGCCACTTGGCTGCCAATTCTGCAAGTACTTATGTACTTGCTTATCTGCAGATACCCAAGTACTTCCCTTGGGATAGGTCTGTAAATTTTATATTGCCAGTATCTGGAGAACACACTCTCCAACACTAGCGCTTTGCCTGTCACCATAGATTACTATTCTCTCTCCACTGGCCTAACTGTAAGATTAACTCTGAAATCTGTTTGAACATTATTTAAAAATATCAAGTGTGTGGAAAGAAAACATACTCCTTATGTTAGGTGCTGCATATGTAAGATGGAAAGAAGAAACAGAAACACTAATCGTGCTTAAAGAATAAGACAAATATTTTTAAGAATCAGTAATAGCACGTTGTGCTTCGTAAAGAAAAAATATCCAGGATTTCAATATCACCGTGCACTAATGAGTGGATCTGCAGACATCTTAGAAAACAATATGTACCACAACTTCAAGCAAAATGTAGTCCCAATAGAATTTAACAATTAATTTATCTTTTCTCAAAATAAATATTTCATGTATCCTATCATCAGTAACTCATTCCTTGCACAAAGAAGTTACAAAATCTAGGACTGCATTTTGAGTATTCTGGTTTTTAATCAAGTTATGACAGATCAAAGTATTTCCTTAAAATCAAAAGAAAGGCTATTAACAACACTTACTTGATTTAAAGTTTGGAGAAGATTCATCTTTGCTCCAGACCAACAACTTCAGTCATCACTGAAAGGACATGCTTTGCTACTTATTGCTCTTCTTCCAAGGGAAAAGAAGACCAAACAAAAAAAAAAATCCCATGCACATAAGAAATCTACAAACCTCTTGCTAGATGTTAGTACCCACAAATCCCATTGCTAATTTAAAGTCACTATCTCTGATGACTAGCATCCGTCAACACTGCCAGGTAAGCAGTTAGACTATACACCAATATATACCTTCACAGAGCTATTCAGGTGCATAACTGAAATTACTTGAATTCAGATGCCTTCAATTTGTCCCTGCTATGGCTTCCAAAAATAAAGTCTTGCTAAAGAAAAGCTGAATCATTCCTAAAAAAAAAAAAATTAAAAAAAAAATCACACCTGACTGCACAACAGCTACGATAAAAAAAAGCCCCAAGCACCAGAAACCCACCACATTCAGAACAAGTCCAAGCATCACTGGGGAGTAATTATTTTTTTAATTTTACTTTTTGTATATTCTACTGCATTGAATATCACTGTGAACTTTACCTCCTCACATGCATCGTAACTTAATACCAGACCACCAAATCCTCTCTGAACTGCCAGAACTCAAGCCAAAGTCACAAGTTTTGACCCTCTCAGGTGAGCAAAATTTGATACAATGCCCACTGTGTGAATACATTGAGACATGCTGCAAATCTGGGCAACAAGCAAGCTAATACACCAAAATTCATAAGCAGTTTCTCTAACAAGAAAGAACTAATCTACAAAGCAATTATCAATTTGTTATAAAAACCTCTAAGAGTTTGAATCTGGTCTTAAAAATCTCACGTTCCTTGCTTTCAACCAAAAATCAAATTTGAGACATTGAAGTATGTCAGCAACCTAAGTAGCTTTAGTCACGGATATCTACCTTTTATAGCCACTTACATGCCATCTGAAGGCAGCAGAGACTGGCTACCTCCTCTGGAGATGCTCTAACTCACACACTGCATCAGCATTTCCACCCTTCCGAATATGATCCAAGGACAATTAGTCAATTTACCGGGCTAAGTTATGTGCCTAGAAAGAGGACAAAGTGTTCCAGTCTTGACCAAAAAGCATGATAAGATGGATAAGAGTATTGAAACAGCCATATGGCAAAGTCAGAGCAATGACAGGATAAACATAGTTACTGTCTTTTACCAAGACTGTTTGTAAACAAGCTTTTTGGTTTTTCCTCCCTTTACACTGATCCTCTCTCCTTTAAGCCCAAAGTACAGGGAGAGAAAAGGAGCAACAAAAGATGCTCATTAAACAAACATTCTCAAATTACAGGGTGTGCAAGGATACACCCAGCTCTGGTAAAAAATAAAACCCAGCAAAACAGATTTACTCTAGCACTAGCAAAAGCCCAATTTACTTTATCTCCTTTCTTCAAAAAGACTTAGAAAATGTCATTGTTTAGACAGCTTATCATAAAACTCAGACAATTTCCCCTGCCATAATGAAATTATATATTGGTTTACAAAAACATTAAGTATAGAACTATAAAGTTTTACCATTTCACATTTAACAAAATGCTACAACTCCAGTCTTGCAGAGATTTATGCATGTACTCAACTTGATACAGGTGAGGCATTCCATTGTGAAGGCTGTTATGCAGAGGCAGGAACAGCTGGCATAAGCCAACAATAATTTGAAGCGCACAGTTGTTATATTAGTTAGAAGGGGGTTTCATTTGTGTTTAACATCACCTCTTATTAACATAAAATAACCCCTACTTTACATTAGATTTGCTGCCAAACCAGAGGAATAGCACCTTTTTTGTTCATTTATACTTTCAAGTTTTCTGTCACTAATAACACTTGATTCTTAGACTTGATGGAATCTAAAGCAGAAAAGTAGAAAGCAAGGAATGTGAAGGGGAAAAAGAAAAAGAGGGGGCCGAAAAAAACCTTAGTGACCCTTTTGTTTAATCAGGTAGTAGTAACCCGTTCTGCCTCCTATATTACGGATTTCTGTAATACATTATGCACAAAGCAAGTCAGTGAAAAACCTTCTAAACATTTTTTTGCTCTTCATAAATTGTTATCTTCAAGAGGCATTTGAGCAGTCATACCTTCAAAAGCTTCACACTCTGCCCTTAAGTTACAATACAAACCAGGCTATTTCCCCGAGTTACTTTTATAATTAAAGCCTCAGTTATTTTTTGCATGATGGTGTCAAGGTAGGTAATAGTTATAGAATAACAGATTCTCCAAAAGCTACGCAGATACTACATGAAGAAATTTGTGTAGTGCTTTGCCATTGCTTGGCTAGCACAATTATAGCAGAACACAACACAATACAAAGAAATGATGTTGTCACTGCCCCTTAGCCATCGTGGTTTTCCAACTCGGTAAATAGGTACCCACTCACACCCAAGCCACCTCAGGCCTGTGATACGTACTTGAGTCTGCTCTGAACAACTCAGGGAGGAATACCGAGATAATCTTATCCAGCAGACAAAAATGGGACCACCAAAAAACCTGAGAAACTCCATCAAACGAAACTTAAAAAGCTTCATTTCCAGCCTTTAAGAGACATAAAAACAAATCTACAGAAACCTTAAGTAAATTTTTAAGAGCATCTAAATGACCAAGGGCATGAAGTATTACTTTTGTGTCACAGATAAACACCACCTCAATGTTTAAAAGATTTGAAGACAATATTAAGAGAACAAATTGACGGTAACAATCCTGTCCCTTGTACTAGATAATACACAACTAATAAACACTGTCCTAAGCACAGAAGTATAGTGTTATCTTGATATATATTCCCTGGACAGTCGCATCTAATTTTTCTGAGAATACCGCATAAAATTTATTTCCATTGAGGAATAAATCAACTGAAGAGACTGAATTTCCATTCTACAGAAAATCTGGGTGCTGCTCGCAGCTAGCGCTGTTCTCAGCGTGCCCCTGGGATAAAGAAATACTGAGAACAATTTTCTACCTGACAGGACACTGTTTCTTCAGCAGTAAAGAGCATTAGCTGTATGCAACTTTGCAAGTCCAATTGAAATCACCAAGTCCCTTTGCTGAAGTAGCCACACATACCACAAGTGACCCAAATTTGTGTTTTCAGGAATGCAGCAAATGACTAAGACTACCAATACAAAAAGGTTAAATACTCTGGTCAAATGTGTAACTTCTTTTTTCTATTTAGTACAGTACAAATATCATGAGACAAACTTTGGAGTATACTTCTGACTGGAACTCTGTTTTTCTTTGCAACATGTTCTTGAAATTTCTGACTTGTTTCACTAGGAAGTTACTTTTAATTTATGTACAGCCACTTCTCCTTGCGGTTCTATGCCTCAAGCAGCAATCACAATGTGTTCAAAAAAAGAATAGCCTGACAAACACAGGAAGCTTTTGCCTGTTATTAATTTTACATCTGTGTAACAGAACAATCCAGTCTACTCTCTCAGAAGCCTGAGTGGCAGCAAGACTAAACATTTCCTAGTCAATCCGCTGCTGATTGAAGTCATCTTCTGCATAGTACAAAGAAAAGGGAACTTGAAGGAAATCTGAAAAAGTAACTTAGGAAATACATTATTGAAAAATCTCAACTTTAGCACCAGCCATATTACAGCTGCGCCTATTCTGAGTCTCCAAGTAATTAGAAGCAATGAATGACTAATGTGTCAGAGGAACATTTATTAAACTGGTTTTCCTGGTTAGCATGTTGTATTATTTCTTTTATATTGCACTTCGAGGCCACAGTGCCATTACGGAAATAAGATACAAATGAAGAGACAGATTTTAAGTTGTCACAGTCAGCACCAAGTAGACCACTACTTGCAGAACAGTCTAAGAAGCTTTGTCATTGCGTGGACAGAAACAAAGTAATCTAGGAAAATCAATATAGAGTTGTTCAACTACAAACATACGTTTGCTTTCAGTAAAAGTTTCGTTTCCCAATGGGAAAGTAGAGACAGGGAGGAGGACTTATTGAAAGGTTCATTGGTCATCTTATTTCTGAAACAAACAAATTTTTCAAATGTATTAACCTGCATTTTAAAATTTCCTTCATTTGAAGCTGTAGAAATCAGTTTAAATTAGATGAGAATGCCATATCATGTGATTTTCCTCTTTAAAACTCTAGCACTCACTCACACATTTATTTTATTACCTTAGAAGCAGCAACACTCAAAGAAAAGCTCATATTGCACCACAATGATATGGTCTATAGCAGTGTTGCAGTACTGGTAATTAGCAGTTACAACAATATATTTATATGGTGTTTTGGAAACCCTTTGGGCCCTAAATTTAAAATTTTTTTTAAACTGCAAAGAAATAACCGTTTGCAAATCAGGTATTTTGGTACATAAAGTCAAGTGCTGCTAATTAAGAAAATAAGTGATGAATTCCAGCCTCATGCATTAAACAAGACTGCATATAACGGGGATTTATTAGTTTGAATTCCAAGTTTGAAATAAAGGTTACACTCTTTTGAAAAGGTTCTAATACTTTTATAATGAAAAAATGCTTTCCTGATCATAACACATTTCAAAATTTCAAGGCATTTTACAACGCCAATTTTGCAAATGCAGAAACTGTATTAAAAGCAGTTTAAATGACTTGTCAAAGGATGATACGATAAGAACAAACAGCAGGAGCCTGAAGAAGTTGCAGGTTTCTTAAGACCCAAGCGTGATCACTTTTACTACAGATCTGCATCCCTGGGTGTAAGAGCAGGAGAAAGATGGCTACAGGTCAAACAAAAGAAAGCCGTCTCCTAAATTACTTTCTTTACTATAAAGCCAAAGAAACTACAGGGATGGATTTTCCTAGAAATAAAATGTTACTAATAAGTTTCTTCAGCTGAAGTTGTATCTTTAATTAGAGTGAACAAAAAATAATTCTTCATATTTTTTTTAAATTAGAAGTTGTGGTTATACAACTTAAATAATTGGAACCGACTCATGACTGAATGACTTTCAAAATTATTTGACAAATGTCTTTTTCCCCTCACTTTTCAATTTAGTTAAAACTTTTATTCAGTTTTTTATTTATTATTTATTAAAAACTCAGACCAAACAGGAACACTACTTTTAATTTATAATTTGACATAAACTAGCACAAAGTTGCACACGCTTTGCATTAAGACTCTTTTTTACTCATCTAAAGTTTCCTTTAGATTAAGCCAAGCTCCAATGCAACTCCATTCAGTTGTCTATACCCAAAACTTGCAAAGTACCTAGATAAAGTTAAAACTTACTTGGTCACCTTGACACTATTTTGTCGATAAACAAAGCTTATTTATTATTTGATCATCAGCCAAATATTATTTTCAACCACAAAAATTATTTTGGAAGCACAGTCTAATGGTTGAAGCATGAGACTGCAAATCCAGACATTTTTAAATAGAAACCAATTTCATCACAGATCACTGAGTGACTCTGGGCAAGTTAATTAACCTCCCTGCAATCTGTGAAATTGGGATAATACCTACCTTGCAGTGAGGCTTAATTCATTAATGCTTACATCCATCTAAGGATCTCACAGCGTTTCATACTACAGAAATACACTTCATATTTCATACTACAGAAATACCAACAGGCTTAGTATTTCAAACAGTGTTTTGGAACATAATTCCTATATGAAAATGCACCTCACTGTCAAGTAAAATGTCAATTCGTAAGTAGTATTTGAGTGACTTCAGGTGCACTGGAAATATATTCAACATGATATAAAAATCATAAGCAAAATACAAAAAAGGTTACATAGCACATGTCTGTTCCTTCAGCTAAGCACAGAATTCATTATTACTCTGCATTTGTAGAACTCATCAGATGCTCGTCAGCTGTAACTGCAAACATTGCAATTAACTTTGAAGAGTCCCCTGGAGTCTGCCTATGTCCCAGAATTCTTCTCAATTCAGAATCTAGTTCTGACTGCAAAGCTCATTTCCACCATAGTTCCAGTGCAAATATTAAAACATTGTATTTATACATTATGTTGTCCCCCAGTTTTTATCTGCCCTTAAGAAAAGAGTGCAGTCAGAAGTAGTTCACTTCTAGAAGTATGCAGTTAAGAGATGAAACCTGAACAGACAGGGTAACTAGCGCTCATCACAAAAGGTTACCGAAGTTATTAAGGAAGAATAGGGATTTCGAGAAGATGCAGCAAGAGTTCTGAGGACAAACATTCCCTCTTTTGGCTATCATGGTTGGCAATTCCTGGGAGCATGCTTAAGACTTTGAGCACTCATCAATATCAAAGGGAAAGAGGTTTTATGTCACAAAACAAATCCGCAAAATGTAAAATTGAAAGATAGTTCCAAGTTCCCCCTCAACCTCCGAACACCCACACTTCATTCAATTCAGACTGCTTGCTCTCTTTAATTAAAAAATCCTCTTCTGAAGTCATTAATGTCTGCACTTATTTTCAGTTTGGTTTCTTTTTATATTCCCAGTAAGAACAACGATGTTTGTCTCCTTTATTGCGTAACTACAAGCTGTTGCTGCAAACCAAGTTATATTTCAACAACATTAGTGTTTCGCTGAGCCTGCATAATCTCTAGTGTATTTAAGGTCTATAATCCACTCGCTATGCCTAATATTCCCCCCCTCCCAAACAGATGCTAATGCAAATACTGGATGTGGATCATTCAGTGCATTTTTAATACTTCATTTGACATCCTTACCAAAGCTAATTTAATGGAAGACGGTTTTATATGAAGGAGAGTGCATCTACACTGATCAATTATATAAATGAAAAAAAGGTTTAATTCAAGATTTTCTTTTCAAAAGGACACTCCGAGGGAACTCCATATGTAGCCTCTGTTAAAAGTTTTAATCATCTGATAACAACTCCATCTATTAAAAATTTCAACAGCAAACAACAATAGTATTCCTCATGGCAGTACTTTGTCACTTGTAATAGACAAGTCTATTAATCAAATTAAAAGCAACAATATTACAATACCATGTTTACAACTACTGTGATATGCTTTAAATAAGCCTCCTGAATGCATTCAGTCTTGCAGAAAATATGTACCAAAAACCCCCAGACCAGACACAACACTTCTAATAAAAATAAATATATTGACATTGTCAACAATCATTAAAATTAACTTTATTACCACTCCATCTTTAAGGCTCTAGCTAATGCATTTCATACAGTTATCATTTATATCTTTTTTTCTTAATGCTTTTCAGAAAGTTCTTTAACATTTTTAATCAGCTATGGAATGCAAGTATCCCAATGCAGGGAACACTTTCAAGCATTTTTGTGCTTATGCTTCCATCGCCATGACAGAAGGCCCAAAAACAAGTAACTGAGGACCTAAAGCCCTTAGCAAATTCTTCTGCCCAACCACAGGATTATGATACTGAAATGGGAGGTATACAAATAATTGTTTAACCATGCACCAACACCTTCAAGCCCAATGACTGAAACCACAATACAAAAGTAATAAATAATTTACCAAAGCAGCAGCTACTATACTCCAAAGTTAAGGTGTATTTTTTCTAAGAAGAAATACTTAGAAGCAGTTTGGCTTGACAGATAGGCCCAGTAGGTTTTTGGTCTACTATTCAGTACTGCAAAAGCTCATCTTAGCAACTATATTTTCTATTTTAAATACACTTTAATGTATATAGGAAACAGCAGAAAAATGCAGAAAAACTGAATGACTGCAAAAATGCCGTTGCTTAAATTTCTCTTTTTGGCAGTAAATACTTAGAACATTATCTATATAGAAAAACAAAGCTTTTCCATGGATTTGGAAAAGTTTACATGAAATATCATTATAACAGATCATCATACACTGCAATGGTCTGCAGTCCCTTCAAAATATCGCAAGCATTCATGACTGAACGTATCTTCATAAGAGGTCAGAACATTTAAATAAAAGTATCAGTCTTGTAAGAGAAGTGCAACTTATTTTATTAAATTCTTGTACATGGTCTTCTTCCTAAAGAATATTACGCTTCAGAGCTAATACTTTTTTTATAGTAAGTGTTTACTGAACACATTAACTATACTAATGGCAAAGTTTTTTTCCCAAGCTTGGAAGAGAGGAAGAAATTCCTGTAACTTACATTCTCAATAAAAATTATCTTTGCTGTTTCCATTCCTGAAGTACCAATTCACAACCTTTAAGGCTTCCCACACATACACACACTGAAGACAATACTGTGACACTTAGAAATACAAGCAAAGCAATTGCCATTCTTAAGAGCTTGATGACTTTCTTTCCTCGGCCTACTGAAACACAGCTTACAGCTAACTAATGTTTTTAGTGATTAAGGAACACGTAAGTAACTTACTCCTCCGCAAGTCAAGAGCTACTGAATACCTAAATACAATAGTGATTGATTATAAACACATACTAGTAATCATCTGTCACTGAAGACAACCCAATTGCAAAAATACATCATTAAGACTGTTGGGAGTTTCTACTTCAACTCTCTTCTGTTGGAAAGCATTCCAAGCAAATTAAGTACTCGGCTGCCTGTTTTGCTTATCATTAATTTCTTTTCCTCAGTGTTAGGAAACTACAAGCTTCAGCTGTTTGTTCAAAAGCCAAGTACTTGGGGGACTTTTTCTGCTAAACAGTAAAGTTTTTCAATGAAAAGGCGGTAAAATTTAGTTGAAGGTTCAGCAGAAAATGAAACAGTAACAAATAAGCAAATCCTATGAAATTACACATGAGCAGAGAGAGCTCAACAGTCTGAAGGGAGTAAGGAATTCCTTGACAAGAGAGAAAGGTAGAAAGAATTTTCTAAAAATAGCATCGTTAAAGGAAACTATAATGTCAGTTTATGTGGGTATTTGTATTTAAGCTTCAGAAGGTTATTTCAGGAATCACTCACTTTCTGTATTTAAAGTGTTATCAATATTAGAATATGATGGTTTTCTAAACAAAGCACTTCTAGTATTTTTTCAGTCACTTCTCTAAACTTTACCTCTGAACAAGTTCAGAAACAACGTTTTAATAAAAGTTATAATAGGAACCCCTGCTCTCAAGAATAGGCAGCAAGAGTATCTCTAGATCCGTACTAGTATTAAGGCAATTTTTCTTGGCAGGATGAGTTAGTTTTCAGAAAATTTTAGGTAAGAATCACTGATTTCTTATTCATAAGATACAGTAAATTGCCCTTTCATTTGAAGGTCAGTGTAGCAGCTTCAAAGCAACTCATAGCCTGGTTTAAAAAAGGTTTGAGTGGCAATAGAGGACAACAGAGTATATATAAATTCTGAAGCAAAGCAAAGAAAGCCTGGTATTTGTTTGTCAGTGTTTTGACTGCTCTTACTTTTTAGCTTTATAGCTATCCTAGTGCTTATGTTTCCAAACAGAGGTTTCAGCATACTTTTGTATGCACTCAGTTCTCCAAACACCCCGAATGCAGGATTTCTGGATACCACTTCCAATGTTCGGTCACTACATCTCCACTAAATAATAGTTGGGTTTAGACTTCAACATCTGGAGCTTTTTTTGTTTATGCATTTGCACAAGTTTTATTTGAAATACCAGTAGGGGAGTGAAGTAGAAGCATTTTTCAATAACGAAAATGCAATTTATAGTCTTAGAACTTAAAACTGCAATAGAATCCTAATAACTGAGCATACAACTTCATTTTTACAGAGTAACAGCTATCCCAATTAGACTGTTGCAAAATGGTTTTATCACAACTGCTTGCAATATAGTTGAACTTACTCCCTGATTGCTCGTTTTCGTCTTGCTTTTCCACAAAAAAGTCAATCAAATCTGCTTGTGTTCTCTGCTTCACTAGACTACTACTTATTCCTATCATTAAGGAACTGAACACCCCGACAAAAAAAAAAAATCTAGCAGTTGCATAAAGTTTTTATGAAAAACTGCCATTCTTTAAGAGTTCAGAATCATGTCAAACTGGAGAAAAGAGCTGGTGAAATTCTGGTTTTGTATTGCTTTAAGGAAAAAAAAAAATGAAGGAAACTTCTTTGAAAAATTAAGGAACCAATTGAACTGCAAAACTAACAATAAATCTTTTACCACTAGGTCAGATTTCTATCAAGTATTTATTAGTTTATTAAGTAATAACAATTAATAATCACACTGTTTGCGAAAAGGCCTGGTTTCCAAAGATGAAGTAAATATTTCCATTTAACCATTAATTATCGCAAAGCCTCCCTGAACCTCATGATGATTTGAAAAAAAGCACAAGCCCAGTGACCCGAACTAAATGCAGAGAAGTTATGTGGAAAACCATTCAAGTAAGTTAGAGCTTTCAAGAAATAAAAATTACTTCTGTTGGTGTTAACTGCTCTAGACAATACAGTAATATTGATTTTTCTCTCCAAGACTTCTTCCGTACCGCTCAGCATGCTTGGAATAGCCTTCCAAATTCTGTTTATCAAATCTCTACCTCCCTCAAGCAATTGTGGACCAAAATGTTTCAGAAACACACCTTACATGAAGATGAACAAACATCGGGTTGGGGAACACCACATCACTCCTGTAGTTCATACAGGTAAGCGTGTGGCACTGAACTGTCCGACTCCCTATTCTTTTCCCTCCAGCTGTACATTTGAACCCCAAATCCACCAAAAGGCAAAATCCCTTGGGTTCAAACAGGTTGTTTTTTCATGACATCTAAGTGATTAAGATGGTAATTGGAGAAGCTATTAGGAGCAACTAACTACTCATTTTGGTAACAATTTAATGGAACTCTGGTGTAAAGCTAGGACAGTTGTGTTACCATAAAACAAATTGATCATTATCATACTATTTCTTAAATTATTCTAAAATTCATCTCATTTTCCTTAAAATTGAGTAATAAACATATTAAAAACTTTAGCCTCATAACTGTAATAACTTCTTTCCTTTTTACTGTACTCTACAATTTTCTTGTACTCTAGACAAACATGTAAACAACCCTCAATATAAAAAGATTTAAACCTCCAGAACCTGTTAACACTAGTAAATGAAGCATATGTTTAGCTACGGGGAAAAAAAAAATTACTCTGCTAGAATTACCTTGCTGAAATAAGTCAAATAAAAACATAACAAAAAAGTGGATTTTGACATTTCATATTTTGTTGAATACTATTACTGCACAGGCAATCACTGTCTCTTACATATAAATTAACATCCTACCATCTGTCAAGTGTTCAGATAATCACAGGGTTTAATGCACAATATGGTTATTAGAATGTGACCTGACAAAAAGAAAAAGAACACAACCTAATTTGGACTATGAAATCTATGATCTCACTTGCAAATGACAGTTTGACAAGCTATTATTCTGCATTTTGGCTTCTACAGTAAAAGCAATTTTACGCATACATAATTCTATTAGTCATACAGCCAACTGCCTGTGGAAGATTACTTCAAACTATAAAATTTGCTTGGTCATTCAGGATTTTGAACTTACACAAATATTTGCACCGTGAATAGGAATTTAATGAGCTGTATATACACACCTAGGAATAAAACACAAGTCATTACATAAAGTAATCCTCTGTAATGCTACCATTAACTAAAACTTCAGGCTTCCCATGTCAATTTCCAAGAAAGCACACAAAAAGTCATTAAACCCATTAATTACCTACATATCAACTGACATCGGCTGGTTCAGAAGTCTAGTATACAGTAATCTTTTTCATATACAACTGTCTCATCTGCTAATAAGCACCATTAATGATTACTTCTATTCATAATATTGCTTACTATCTTTATGAGTTATTCCACTTGCAATACCTTCTTTTCACCAAGGTAAACATTATTGACAGTTGACTCTACTCAAGGCTGATAAAAAAAACCCTCTCACCCTCTACTAACAGAAAACTATACCTGGCTTCACACACGCCTGGCTCCCACATTTTTCAATGACTCAGCTGCATTGTTAATGCTGCAATAAAATATATTTCCAAAGGATATATTCTAATGATCACTTCAGAGTTTAAAATGCATGCTCGGGAAAGGTGAAATTATGTCTTTAGCAAAAACAAACAACCAAACAAACAACACATTCTAAGAAGGTGACACAACCCAAAGAAAACCCCCACCACGACAACAAAGACTGTTCAACACAGTTTTTATCACCTGCAGAAATTCAGCAGGGCAATAACTATTTAATAAATAAAAACAAGTGAGGTTTTTATTTTTCTTTACTTTTGCCTTCACTCAGCCTCTATAGTTTTAACTGTCACATTGGCTCAATACAATTGTGAGTCAGTGCACTGAAGGTTCTGCAACAGAAAATCATGGGATCAGCTTGACTGAAATGAAATTTAGAACAGTGTGATAGGTTTTTCAAGCTTTAGTTACACTACAGAAGAACCTGCCTCAATATTGAAGCATCATGATCTTGCCTTCTTACTAGAAGGCAAGAAAAAAAATCAGATCACGGTTTATGCACGGCCCATCAGCATTTCAAAGTGTAGCAGTACTACTTCCAGCTGTACAAAACAGCTTTTACCAGACAGAGGTCTGCTGTTCCCGTTAGCAGTTTCTACTAAAAGGGTAATAGGAGAAAACAAGAACAAACCACAAGGAAAGAAATTTTAAGACTTCCTACCTCAGGTTCAGCTTTACACGTAGTAAAAGATTTTCCCTATTAAATGCCCAAAAATACCACCTTTACAAGATAAACATCACAAAGCGCCATTTTCCAAAGCACCTACGAGCGTTATCTTTGTTTAGAGAAGTCACACAATCTCATTACCACAGGTCAACAAACTCAAATACCAAATATCAAATAACGCAGAGAGTGGGGTTTATGAGACACGCTCAGCTACATCATCCAAACCTCCAACTGCTTTGTCAAACTGGTTCCTACATACTGATGAGTCTCTAAGATTTTCTTCATGGGAAAGTTGCTATGATAAACGAAGGTAAGAATAATCATGATACAATCTACTAATCTTCTGGATGCTTCTTAGTGTGTAATAAGTGTGAGGAAGTGCAAACAAAAGCACTTTATGTTAGTGTGCTCTACAAATGTTCACCTGGCAAATAACCACCAAGGTTTCATTTTAAAGATTCAGTCTATCATCTCTTAGCAGTAAATTTTGAGTCTCTATTTTTTCATTGAATTAATGAGGTAAAAAAAGCGTTAACCTCATTGAAAGTCAAGCATCTCCCAAAATCGGAATTTAGGCACTTCGGTCAGCTGAGCATATCTGAAAAATTTACCCTTAATTTTACCATTTGCAACATTATTGCTCCATACCAATAACTGGCAACTCTAACCAGCTTCAGGCTTTAACTAGAAAACACTGCTCATCAAATCCCAGATTATGAAAATTAAAGAACTACATTGCCATGACTGAGAGACGATTAAGAGTTCTGTGCCACACTACATGGAATTTTATTTGCCTAGAGTTAGTGTTTGACTCTTCAGGGCAGACTTGCATTGAGATGAACACTGAAGTTAACCTTCTACAATGCTCCTAACTGCTGGGCACTCAAGTGAATGAAAGCAGATCCACACAATCAAAGCTGCTAAATCACATCTGATTAGCTTTACTGCTGTACATGACATTTGGAACAGAATGTAGCTAGTCAGCCTTAAATAACCACACAGATGATGATTTTAAGTTGCAGTCTTCGGTAGGAAGCTATGAAAATAAACACAGTCCCAACATGAAGTTCTCGCATCAGACAAAATGCTTCTGGAATACAGCCTCTGCTGCACCTTTTATAATTTTACAGCTTGTTCTGGCAGAATTCGGGCTGGGGAGCAGAGTAAGAACTTCCAAGTCAAAGCCTGCCTGACTTCCCACAGATAGCACAGCTCTCAGGTGAAGGAACAGGAGCAGCACGGCTCACCATAGATTGCTTACAGGTAGCATAAAACAGACTGGTAGTTCTGGCCAAATCTGGAACAGTCTCTTCTACTCTCCTTCAAGGAACCTTCTCCAGTACCACCCCCAGACCAGCTACTTAAAGGAAGCAACATCCTGGGACAGGCTGCACACTCCAAAAGGGACTGGCATGATACCAGAATGGAAGGTGCAGGTATAGAAAGAATACTACTTTCCAGCATTTTCTGTTTGAACCTGGCAAGAATCTCTCTTTACATAGACTAAACAAATCCTCTTTGTTTCCATTTAGAGGCAGTGCACAAACCCTTTGTTTTGGGGCTTGGATTACTTTATCACCACTAGAGTTCTGTAGAGAGAGTTTGAAGGATTAAGTTTAGCTATTCAAAATCATTTTCTTGCATTCATATGTCCCAGTGAAGATACAATAAGAATTAAAAGGAAGGAAAAAATAATATATCAAGACACATCAAAAGCTACCATTTTCATGATTCTTACTCACTGAATCCTACAAACAAGGCTAAGAAAAGGTTAGAGGCTTCTAGGATGCTCTGTTTTACAGACTTTGGTTTCCAAAACAAAACACATTTAAAAGACACTCTTCTACACATGGGTCTCCCAGTTTTACTTTTTTCAATTCTAAGCTGCTGGCATCAAGCAACACATCAAGATACACTTCACTTACCTATGGAAAAGTCTCATTTTAAAGATACAATACATCACCTCTTAATTTTGTTTTGTTCAGAGGACAGTGTTTTCACAGGAAACTGATCAAGCTTTTGTGTATTAAGGTCAATTTGCAACTTTTGGCCTATTCTATTCATCAGGGCATTTGTATTATGATGATTCACCCATCTCACCTGTCCCGTATTCTCTCACGGGAGCAGGAAATTAAATACATTAGCAACAGAATAATTAAATAATCAGAAAGTCAATGAAAGTTTTCTTATTGAAACATTTAAAGCAATTTCTCACTAGGCCAAGGTCAGGGGAAGATGAAGATTAATGTCCCATTACCCCAAATTAACCAAACTACAAGAGTAGCAGCTGACCTAAACCACAGAATTCTAGAATGGTTAGAGTCGGAAGGAACCTTAAAGACCACAGAGTTCCAACCCCCCTGTCATGGGCAGGGACACCTCCCACTAGAGCAGGTTGCTCAGTTACCAAGACAAGTGGCAATAAGAACACCTTTGTATACTGTGCAAGGAAAATAGTGTACGTGAGAGGAAAACACTTTCAAAAGAGTACTTTTGGTAATCAAAACTTCATACTTCTATTCCTCCCAGAATATTCAGCAAATTACATTTGCTTCTCTATAATAATTTCATCCTTAACAAGATCAGAGAAAATGATGTATTCCACCCCCACTCTTCCTACGTTTGTACGTCATCCTATGGGACACTGACTTTCTGAATTGCTTTCGGCCATCTGATATTACATTACTGCAGCTTCTGCAGAAGCCAGAAAAGAAAAAAAAAAAGAAAAAAATCAAAATAATTACATTAATGCTGGGAATCAAAGCTTATTGACTTTCCCTGGAGCTATAATACCAAAAAGCTGGTTACAGAAGTTGTCAACCTATTTCATGATACCACCAGCTCCTCCCTGAATCTGTCAAAATACTTTCTGAAAACATTCTCAAAGTAGTATTGATGTATAGTAATACATGATGAACTCTAGTTCATCACAGTGATGAAGATGACTTTATCTGCCTCTGCACCTTCTACCTGTCTGTGCTTACTAAAATGCTAAAAAACATTGTCGTTGTAATGAAAAAACCCTTCAATGGTGCTCTAAATTGCTGCATTTCCAAGCAAACCAACATCTCGTTTACACATCCCAAGTACCTCCTACTTGTCTACAAAAGCTTTCATTATGATGCAGTTCTCGTAAAAGTAAACATCTTAGAACAAACTACCATGTGGGTACAAGAACTTAATATATATTCTGCAGTACAAATGCTCCAGTGGACAGAGTTCCCACAGATCATTACCCTTTTTTCAGTTTTCACTCACATTGACTCCTCCCTCAAGCAAAAAGGGCTACCTATAGATGTATTTGTTCCAAAAGTTCTCTTTGAAATTGCTAACACTTCTTCCCCAGATGTCCTTCTCTGGAGAGCTGATTGCCTCTCCCAACACTACTTTTTTTTTTCCCAGATCAGTTGTGTCAAAACCACATTTTTCCTTCCCTCCCTTCTAAAAATTATTTTAAGGTACAATATGTATTTATGGGAAGAGGGTAACAGTTAATTAGCCAGATATTGATATTGAGAAAAAATGGCCAGAACTACTTTTTCCATAAGGGTCAGCAGTGCAACAGAAACTTCCACCTCTAACAAAAGATTTGTCCTTGTACTATTTACAATACAGCTTATTTATAAATACTGAAAAGTACAATAAATAGATTCACAAGGCAACACTGTTTAGTGAGTACTAACAGAACCAAGTACTTAATAGCTAATCACCTTCTCTTTCAAAGTAACTGTGCGCATGCTATGGAGTTTGCAGTAAACCTCTCTCAAAAAAGCCTAAGAATTTATGACTTTTAAATCTGAACAACATGCAATTAGAAAAACATAGTGCATAATATAATCACAGTTTTGGATAAAGGAAAGATGGAACCTCTAAGGAAGAAAATGAATGAAATTCTTCAGCAAGATCTCCATTAATAAATCTGTTTCTTTAATGCACTTATATGGAACAAATCAAGTTTGTTAGTTTTGTCATCTGGTGATTGAATAAAGGGATTTATGCCCAAACACTCTTGCCAACATACAATACCTGCATATCTGAAACTTAATCTAACATGGTTTAGTAGCAACAGATAGACCCTTTGATGTTATAGCAGATAGGCCCTTTGATACTCGTCCACAGTCAATCACTGTATATAAGATCACTCTACAATGGAAAGCTGCTTTGAAAGTTTGGCTTTAACATAAGATTATTCAAGAAAACTGTTCAAACAGGCTATCATGACATGACAGGTCAGAAGAAACAGCTTTCAATAAAAGCAAAGGGGACACGCTTCTGACTTTTTGCAAGACGATTTGTTCTTTAACGTTAGAAGGGACATCAGACAGAACCAACAACCTGGTCAACTCAGTTGGTGTCAGTGCCTCCCACTGCAAGTAGGATCTCTTTCATTTAAGCATCTATCAGTCCTATGAGAGAAACTTGAGATATACCCAGGGAGCAATACTCATATTAAATAGAACCAACCTTCTATACATTTCCAAAGTGTAATCTGGTTTGCTTAATTAAATTAGCTTTTGCCAGGCAGTGGAAACCGAAAGCTACTAAATTAGGAGAGGAAAAATGTGGGACAGGATTCGGCTGGCCTCAGCAAAACCCCCAGTACTGCTCAGTTGATAAAAGGGAACATGTTGGAGCTTGTGGGCAGTAAGCCATGGGAGAACAGTAAGTAAGTCGAGGAGCCTTGGACTCGAGTTATACCAAAGGATGTAGCAATTAAGAACAGAAGGTTCAGATAACGAAACAAACCGCACAAAGTAAAAACATTCTCACGCCAGGTAGTTACCAATCACACCACAAAAGCCTGTTGCTGAGCGCTGCAAGATAGAGAGAGCTCTCTGCACCTTCCAAGAGCCAACTAAAGCGGTTATGTGAAATGCATAGAACCCATCATAATCATTGATTAAGTGCGTGCACAGCTCATGCACAAAGCCTGTAGCCAATCAAATAATAGATAGATGCGTGTACGAAAGTTTATTATATAAATGTAACCCACTTCAGGCAATAAGTCGACATTCTGCTTGGATCAAGCTGTGTCCTGTCTCTCAATTGCGGCAGAAAAAAAATGTGTTCTAATACTCTCCAATCAATTTAGAATAGTGTATTCACCACAGCTTTTTTTTTTTTTGCAAGTAGTCTTTAAATACATAAGAAAAAGGCAAGTGCCTTTTAGGATCTTTCAAGCATTGTCCAGGTTTAGAAGTGAGCAAAAGTTTTCTAGGCAGAAAGCTACTCATAAAACTATTTAAACATCATCAGCAGCAGAGACTAACATTACCTACAGGAAAATACTAATTAATGTTTGTAAAATACTGTCTTAAATAGCACAAAACTTATTAATACGTTCAGATTACCACTATCTTACTCAATCTCATTTTGATTGTACTAAAAATAAGCAGGTTTACTTACCCGCAGGTTAACAGGTTTATCTGTATTTTAAATGCCACAACGTGAATTACAGTAAAAATTTATGGTCCCTCATACAGAGAACAGAACACTGACCTAGGGAAAAAGAAGAACCCATTGACTACTGCAGCTTCTTCCTTCTAACCATGAGTAATAACATTTGAGAGGAAAAAAAAAAAAATCCAAAAAACCAAGTACATGGCAAAAAGCCATCCGCACTTTGTAGCGGAGAACCCAAGTTTGAGTTTCTCTACAACGAAGGCACTCCTGCATACTCAGCCTCACCGAAACCTCGGCTCAGCTTCCCTGAGGTAGGTTCTCTAGGCAGGGAGGGACAGCCACCAGACACCAGCCTCCAGGATAGCACCTGGAACAAACAGTTTAGTTTCTACCTTCATTGCTCATCTCATTCCATTGAGAAGATTAAAAGAGAATGCCAAGAAACTCTCTTTTCATTTGAAAAGGAAGACCGAGGACAATAGTTTGAGCCACAAAGATATGATGTGGGTTTGAAGATGATAATTAGAAGCTTCTTGAAAATTGTTTAGTGACAATTAACTTCAATGAAGAGAGTTAAACTACTGTATAATTATTTGGTGATCACGGAAATATGTAGTGATAACAAAATACTGCAACTTTTATTTACATTTATATAAATTTCTATTCTTAAATGTGAAATTCTGTAAAATACAATACTGCATTTTCAGCAGTATGAATATTTAGATATTAAACTTTTATCATCATACAAAAAATGGCATTACAAACATCTAGTATAGATGAGCAGGAATAATGCCTAAGCTACGCAGCAATAATGAAAATTACTACCTGTAGATATAAATGGGAACTCATATTCAATTACACCAGCTTTTTACATTGACAGTATACAGTATGAAAGACAAAATTAGACTCTTTTATTTAATTTCTACTAAGAGTTCAAAACTGCAATTTCAGAAGTGGTTGATGAAGAATGTCTTTATTTGAAAATTGATTTGCATTAACCTTTTGACAGCTTTCCTAATTGAATTAGTTTAAAGGGTGCCTAACACCTGCAGTGATATGTACTATCCCTGTTTCTATTCCTAACAAAATTCCCTTGCTAGGGTGCTGATGTGTTTCAGTAGCTTTTTCTTCAGAAGTCTTTTCAATAAACCAATAAATACATGCCTGAAATTATAGTCAAGGGTGGGAAGGTTTGTTTATTTGGGGGTTTTATCTATCTTTTTTTTTTTAAAGCATAGTTGAAGAAAATAAGATCCTCCTAAAAAGAAAAGGATTTTTCCCTTTTTTAATGTCAAACGATGGCCCTGTCACGGCCAGGCTTTTGAGTCCAGCTTTGGGTCCGCTTCTGCTCAAAAGACAACTGAATGGTTTCAACATTAGCTTTGTCTTTACCCTTGAGGGTACATGAAATGGAGGGGCTTGAATGTGTCAAGTTTTCCTGCTAAGTATTCAAAGCTCTTGGCTAAATCTTCCTGGTGACTTCAATTCTCTGCAACAGAGTTTGAGTACCTTTAAATAAGCAGTTTCCTAATGACATCTTTCAGACTTTCTGCTCTCACACAGAAGTGTGATAGTACCTTTTTAATAGTAAAAAGCGTAGCAGTTTCCATGAGATGAAGCCTTGACAATGTAGGTTTCATTAGTGAACTAATTTAATGCTTATTAAAAAAAAAATAGAAAAGAAAACACCTACTACTATGTGATTTCTTCAGCTACCTTATTAAGTACAAGCCATTCCTTTACAAAGTATTCAATAAGTAGAGCAAAGAGCATACTGTTTTGCAGTGTCAAGCAACACATATTTACTCAAACCAAGTTTTTTTTTGTTACTGGTTTTCTAGTGTTAAAAAGCTGGGCCAAAAGATTTAATTGAATGATTAAAGTTTAATCTCTTACCAACTGTGATTAAGTGGAATCTCTTTAACTGTAATCTGAACATCTTTTTGCCATTTCTGCCCAGAAGCTACCGCTTCAAGAGACACAGTATAGAGAGAATTCAGTTGCACATTATACTTTTACCAAGAACATCAAGCATAATGCATTTTTCATGTTTAGCCCAGTGAATAAGTTTTTCTCCTAAGACTGAGAGGTTTGCCTTTAACAAAAGCAACCCAGGGCAAAAAGATTATGAGACGTATTTCAGCATTACCAGTGGGCCTCAAAGCAATATAATTAGGTAGCCACATGCTATGTTTTGTGAGAAAACTAGCAACCTAATAACCAGAGTGTCATTGGAAAGAAAATGAGAAATGCATGTTAGTAGTGAAATACGAGATTTTTCTCCGCCATCTGCACATCCTATAAATCCCTGTCGATATTTCATTGGGCTGACAAGCTGTCTACTAAGATGTTTTTGGTTTTGTTTTTTAAGAATGTATAACTTTGGGAAAATTGTTTTAACACAAGAATAACCTGCCCTATTTCAGGCTTGGAGCTACAACGAGAGGCATTCCAGTTTAAGCACTGCCTTCCAAAAGTGAAGGACTCAACACCCGTTACATGCAGAAATTCAAATTCACTGTGAAGTTGTCTGGTATTACATTCATGATGAAACAAAGACAGACACAATGTATTAGTTATCCTCACTTAAAACTTGAGAAACATTACTTAAATTCTGTTCGGAGATTAACTACCTTGGTTACAGGTAGTAGTTTACAACACCACTAAACCATCTTCAGGACAGTAAACTTAGTAGTGGCAATCTGTTTTCCAGGTGACTCCATAATATGGTCTTACAATTCTCTATGTCCTATGTTATTATCTCATTGCTAACAGCAATTTGGCAACTTTTCAATGCATGTTGAAAACCTTTCCAGTTAGAAATCAATGTGGTATTTAGCCTGAAGGATACAATCCTAAATTTCAAGGTGCAAAATGCAGTTTGAAGGACAATGCCTGCTTAACTCAATGCAGTTAATATGCTGGCAAAGATGATCAGTTGAGAAACCAGAAAATCCTCCCAAGCAGTGTTTCCATACCAACATTCAAAAATAAAGAACTCTTCCATATAAGGGGACAAAAGCCACTGGCTCTTGTGGAAACCTTTTTTTTTTTTCCTCCATTTTTTGGATTCACACTACATATTTAAAAGTCCCATAATATATGCAAAGATAAAGAAAATGTTTGTGAAATCACTACATACAGATGTATTTCCATTCTTGGTAAACAACCATCTCCTCATCAGTAAAGGAACACCGTGCATAACATCACTGTTGTCCTTAACAAAAGCATGGCACATCTCGACTGATGCATCAATAGTATTTGTTCCAGTATCCAAATCTGAGGAAGCAACTCAGAACTCGCCAGTTCTCAACTGTGAAGAAGGAATTAAGAAGTACCATGTGACTGCAGTGTCACCCTGGTGGTACATGAAGTATTTAAGAAAACCGTTATAGAAAGTAATAATAGGAAAAATTATTCCATTCAGCTATTCAATTTATCCATACAAAAAGAAAGGAGTATTAACACATGCACTAGACTTTACCCGGTACTACTTCACTTTTACTTCCTTTCTCAACAATTTGTCTTACTGATCTCCAAAAAAAACACCGACTGCAAATGGACATGTTCTTAAAATGATGTAATGATTTAACTTACTGGACTGTGGTGCAAAGTGACTGTTGCAAATACAGTTATGCCAAAAATTTGATGATTTCTGGTGGGGTTTTTCCCCTTCCCTTCCCCCAGCTTTCAAAGGACCCTGTGAAAACCTAATTTTCCCCTCAAGTGCTCTATTGGTCTCTTCCTGTCCAATATATTTAAGACTATGTACTTGCTACCAATTCATAGCAAAGCTCCTACTGATGCCATTACTAATAGTGCTGTAGACTAGTTACTGTATAAAGCCCTTATACAGCATTGAATCGTTTTATCTAATAAATGGTGTCCTGCCATTTGAACACTTCATCCTTAAACTCCTTTGGGGACTTGGACCAGATGAGCTCTAGAGGCCCCTTCCAACTCTGACAGTTCTGTGATTCTGTAAACCAGAATCTTCAGAAAAACAGATGTTTAATAGCTATTGTATAAAAATGTATATAAAAAAAAGTAAAAATAATTTAAATTAGAATAGTATGCTGCATTTAATACAGTAAAAAAAAAATCATTTACTGTCAGAGACAATATACCAGGAAGATAACAGAAAGTGTTGGGTTTATATCCACTGAAAATATGAAAGACAATTCTTGATTATAAGCATATCATCCAGTCCTCATTTTATTCCCTAAGTCTCAGTAAAAGAATAAAAAGATTTTTTCTCCCCTTCCCAGGAAATAGATTAGGGAGGCATGACATTTTCCCACTTCTCTGTTGTATGCGTTTATAAGCTTGCCTTTTGTAGCATTTATGAATTCAAACAGTGCTAGGGTTAAGCTGGAGCAAAGCAATTTGGCATGCTTGCATCTGCTTTTATCAGGGAAGGCAAAAGCAATCCATGAGGTCTGGACTGACCTTAAAGCACAAGTATTTATTTGGAGATTCTAAGGGCTTACCAATTGTGTTTGGTAAGAGGGAACCTAAATTCGATCACACTCACACACAATGTCACCTTAATTCAAGCAGTCACCTTTCAGTTCTTCTGATGCGTCAATAATATAACAAGTATTCTACTACTATAAATATTTGCTCTTTTAAAAAAGAGGACACATGAACCACACATTCCATGCTCCTTTCTACAGGGCAGAGTCAGGTTTCTAAAGTCAACTACTTCCAAATTCATATAATTTATTTGTTTAAAAAAAAAAGACTATGCTGTTCAATGCAATTGTTTTCAAAAAAAATAAGTAACCCAGTGATGCTTACCCTAACCAACTGTTCCAGCAAAACATTAAAATCGATCACCTCACAAGCAAACAACTACTACAAAAATCTCAGATATTTGAAAGAAGGTAGTTTGAAAAACAGGCCTTTGCTCTTTCACCAAGTTAGCTACTTCTACATCAATCTGCTGAAATACAAATGCATTCAGAGAACACATTTCTTCCCCTAGGAAGTGGACACTAGTACTTTGTTTCAAGGTGGGATGGCTCCTCCCATTCATTTGTGGGATTAGAGCAAATATTGGTGTTTCCTATTCTCAAGTCCACAATAAATTAAAAGAAATGCATTAGGAACAATTTGTGGGGAAAGTTTTACTGCCTCTCAATGACAAAGACGGTTGATCAAATTTAGATCTGCTGTAGCACAAGCAGTAAAACAAGGTGACTACACAGCTTTGCAAATGGACTGCTTTTCCTGAATACTTCTGTCTTTCCACCTAATAAGCATTACCATTATTGCCAGGTATTGATGCACCACTGATTAAGTTTTTATTATTCTTTTTTCTAGTTTAATCGCTCTTCCTCCATCCTTTTGTCTTTCCCTGGTTATTTCTTTTAACTACTGGAAAATCTGAGATTATTTTAAAACTGGCAGTACACAGAATTCATTCTCATTGACATGATAGCAAGTCCCACATTTCATACATTCTCCGTATGTCAATATTCTATATTCAAATAAAATTTTGTGTCTTTCAGCCCTGACTAACGTTGTCTCTTGTGCTTTTCCCTGTTAGAATCCTGGTAAATTTGTATTTAAGATTATATCTTTCCAGATATCCAGTACCTCAAACACCCAGCACCATTTTGACATACTATTGCTATTGCTCTCACTCCAGTTCAACTACCCCAGTCCTTTCTAGCAAGGCTGCAAGTATTTCTTTTACTATTCCAAACCAAAAGGCAAATTTTTTATTCCCCCCTTCCTGCTGGAGGTAGGTCAACACTCCACAAAAACTCACCCACATCACTCATTTTCGGTAACAGACTAGGCACAGTTTCGTTTGAACAATTTTCCCTTCTTTTTTGAATGAGTGGCCTGTGAATGGCAGCTGGACAATAATCCTTCAACATCTCTAAGAAATTAAGAGTCATCTGTACTTTGCATAGCTGTATGACAGCACCTATTACGTACCATTGAATCCTTTCTTTGCTGCTATTTCAGGATTCCACTCAAATATGTGTTATTTTTAGGTTTAAAGGGTTGGGCTGAGCAGCTATCTGTGCTTACATCTTCAGCAATTTCCATGACAGACTTTTACACAACAGAGTACGTTCTTGAAATTTGTAGGCCCGGATGCCTCAGGATGTCAGTACTCTTAGAGAATTTGGAATGATGACCGGTTGATGCCTACGTCCTGTTTAGTCTACCCCTTCCATTCTGTCTACGTGATCAGTTCCTTTCTTGGGTCAGATATAAAGATTTTTCATAGTTCTGGTTGTCCAAAAATATTTCCTATTTTGCAGTGCCTCTGATCTCTCATTTGAGACTTTACTGATTCACACACACGCAAGCATATACTTTACATAAAGAAAAAGACCACTGGCCTCCAACAGACAAAAGAACTGTTGTAGCTCTTAACAACTCCATTACCAAACTGAACACAGAACTGCAGGAGGAAATACACTTGCATTCCTTTCTCCTTCAAAGCTCCTGTTTCCTGTTTCCAAAGCCAGACTAATCACAGTTCAAACACGAACATACTCAGAGAATCGGGAATTCAAGCCACATGTTCTCACAAAAAGACAAATCGATCCAGTTCCCCAGATCTGCTCAGGGCTCAAAAGAAATGCAATTGGGGTCTCACAGAGATCACCACCTACAATTCCAGTACGGCCAAGTACAGGATTCCACAATCAAGATTCTTCATCGCTGTTTCCTGCTCGGTCTGTTTGCTTAACACCTTACTAAAATACTAAAGGCGTATCTACACTGCCTTTTCAATCCTAAGAAAAGCTGCATGATTTTTTTAATTTGACATCAAACCCAGATCAGTAGCTTACGCTAAGGGGCAAATCATAGTAACTTGAGATCAGCTCAGTGCTAAGGGGGTGAGAGCAGCTTCAGGATATTTGGATCACAGCTCACCTATGGCATGGAACAACACAGGTACCCTGATAATTAATACCACGTAGTCAAACAGAAAATGAAGCTGGTATAAAGAGACGTAAACCTACAAATTGCTGCCGTCACATATATAAGTACACCTTCTTGCTTCTCTTAAAAGTTTTACTTTTCACAATATTTTTATTCTCCGCAAACATTTGCTCCAGTCTTTTTAATTCATCTACCTATAAACAGCTTAACTGTGCATATAAACATAAAATGTGAGGTTTTTTTTTCATAAAATGTGAACATGGTCAAGAAAAAAAAAAAAAAACTCAAGCTTGTACCGCAGTACAGCATACAATTGTTTCTTTTATATTACACAAATCTGTTGTTTAACAACTGTTTAAACAGTTGATCCTAGTGACTCACAATTTATGACACAACAGATTCATATCAAGTTAAATTTCACTGCATAATGTGACTATCTTGAATTTCTAAATCTTTCTTTTATGTTGCAGACTGCTTTAATTATCACAGTTCCACTTTCTGAAACTGACAACAGAAAATCTCAATATGAAAAGAAAATCTTGTTGGGGAAATAAAAAAAAATTTAAAAAAAGGATTACAAGATATTTGAATCTGAACATAAAAACCTTATTGATGAAAATGGGTCCCTGTCAGGGGTGCCCTGATGTATTATCCAATCTTTTTAATAAAAAATTATTTCCACTTTAACTATTAATCAAAGAACAATTAAGTTACAAGCTTATAAGTACAGAATGCTGAATTATCTTCGAAGGAAAAACTAAAGTTACTGTGATACTTTACACAAAGACAAACATTATGCTCTGCCACCTGCATTTATATATTTATCCACTTAAAACACAGTGAATAATCCATAGCTACACAGTATTATGTATCTTAATTTCCAGCTTTCTGAAGAAATGCTCAATGCATATAACTGCATAAGCAAACCTTGTGGAAATTAAAAACCATTTAGAAAAAAAAAAAGCCACTCATTTTTCCCACCTGGCATTATTCATCTGGGGAACAGAAGCAGTACCAGTGCATTGATTTTTAAAAACATTAGCATTAAACTTTGCAAATATAACTACACCAGAGTAACTTAACCACTGTGAACAAAGCAGAACTCAGCAGTCATTCTCTATGATTCGGCGGCCCTCAGCACATCAACTTTCTTTGCATTTTCCCCTCTATCACTCAGCATTTTTCTATGACAGGGAAGCCAGGTGGCTAAAATTTTCCTGTCAACTCTATCCTTAATCTATACACTTAGATCTGTGAATCTTACACAGCAAAGCACATAAGGCAATGTTTGTCAACATAACGTAATAAACACACTTACCTTTAGACTATCTTTCTGTACAAGGCTACAAAGAGATAATACATACATATATAAATGTAATGACCTGCCTACCAGTAAAAAGGTAATGTTTGGCCTATATATTAATAATCATGTTTACGTTCTTCAGCTCTACTGTATGAAAAAGTCTGTACTAACAAGATGTTGCTTTTCTCCACCGCTTTAATGGCACCACATTATAGTCACTAACACTAAAGTCATCCAGAGTTCACGTACACAGAGCGGGGATCCAAGCCTAACGTTATTTTGGCCAGCAGTGATTTCCTCTGAAGTTGCAGGAAAACCGCCCTACGTGTTTGTCAGTGAGACAACTCAACACAGCCAAGAGATCAATTTGTTACAAACTAAAGTTTAATCTGGAAGATCATTAGCAAACAGGCAGACCTAATTACTAAAAGGAAGTAGACGCTTATCCACTCAGTTTCTTCAAATGAAGACAAGCTTTCCAGCACATGCACTTTAGCCAAACCTAACTTATTTGCCTTCCTCAAGAAAAATAAGTGAAATTTACATCCTTGACACAGTAGATCATTTTACACACTTCAATTATCTTTTCTGGTCTTTACTACTAAGAGTCTACACAGCACTCTAATAACACTATGTACAATTTTATTCTTATTTTAGCACACTACAAACCAAAAATTTGTCCAAAACCAAATTCTTATGAGTCTTTCCTGAAGGAAAAGAATCAAGTAAGAGAGAATTATCTTGCCTTCACCTCATCACTGCTCTGCTGAGGAAAACAAACATTTCTACCCTCTTCCTTCTTCTAATTTCACAATTGCACCTAAATGGTAATGATTCTTCAAATTATTTAGACTAGAAAAATCTGCATACAAACAGCATACAAAATGCATTTGAGCCTTTCTATGCTGCAGAGTTGATTAGAGGAGAAGCAGCCTTCTGCTGACTTTTAAAAATGTTCCTGTTCCCTTATATTTTGCCTTAGAGCTTATTTTGGATATTGATATTGCCAGTGACACTGCCATTTGCTCATTCTGGTCAGAAGTCGTAAGTTTTATTTCTTTTAAGCAAAATGATGGTTTTGCCAACAAACTGCACCCTGGGAAGTTCATTATGCTCTCTGTCTTCAAGATCACCACAAGTCATTCTGGCTCTTTGTTATGCTCTCACCTATGATCTTGAGTGCAGGTGCTGTCCATAATGGAACAAAACTCAGCTGAACATCTTTCTCTAATTTTTCAGCACTAGAACATTATGTCACATTTCATTTTTGTGAGACTTATTTCAAACTTCTCCCACGCAGGTCTTGGGTACAAAGATGATATTTTTCTTCAGTTTTTATTTTATAGCTCTCTGAGCCATCCACAGAACTCATCAGCTGAATTGTCATCAGTCGTTTTTGAGCTTTCCAACAGTCATATTGATTGGTATCTCCCAAAGGCATATTGTAATCATTTTACCACTGATAGGGTTATAGGCAGACACACACTTTTAACATTCCCCTTAGATATGATAAATGCAACCCTCATTTTCTCAGATCTCATGCAATTCACCACATACCCATCTATCACCACAGAATGACCATTTCTGTTCCACTGAAGCTGTAAAACCCAAAGATATAAATATCTTCCTAATTCATACATATGCCACACATTCCATAGTCCTGGTTTTGATTAGTGTGTGGTGGTTCAGCTCATCTCCTTGATGGAAATACCAGCTGATGCATTCCTTTTGAATAATTTTGTACAGCACCACTTTGAATAAAACATTATTAACAGGCTTCTCCCCAATTGTAATCTATTCCATTCTTAAATACCAGAGGACATTTCTGGCATGTGCCACATTTGGAGCATGTTGCTTGTGGCTGCCACAATCATTCTTATTATAAAAAACAGAAACCAGTTTGTGGTTGTTACAAGCTAGAACAAAGACTTTGATTTGCCTACTTTTTATAACATGTTCTCCGCTAGTACCTCACTATCACCCTCAAATGATCATCAGTTTTAACATTTGCCTAGTTTCTAAACACCCCTTGTGAACCCACCACCAAAATCTATTTTTTACAGCCGTAACAGAGAAAGCCCAAGTTTTACCCACATCAGAACATTTTAAGACACGCAGATGTGTTTAAGGTGCTATGTGTTTAAGGTGCTATGTGTTTATAGAAGCAATAAAACATAACCAGCATAATCCTTTAAATAAAAAGGTCACGAGACCATTCCAGAAGTACAATAACTAAATACAAATCACATCCTGTGTCTGTAAACATGACATTCAGCAGCCGCAGTACTTCCTATAGTTGGCTTTCAGAGATGGCTGATTCTAAGAAAATTAATTCTCTTTAAACAGCATAAGAAAAAAATCCATGCCAATATAGCAGGATTACTTTTCACTACTAAAATCACACCTGTATTCATCAGTTTTGCAGTTAAGTTATTTTAAAATATCAATTAAGTGAACACCTAATTGGATGCAAGTTGATGTGGATTAGAATAGGTAATTCACAGCAGCATTTTTAAAAATATAAAACTATAGGTATATATACATTTCTTTAAGTCGTCACAACCTTGCCAGCTTACTGTCTAATGTGCACATTCTTGTTGCAGTTACCAAAATCTAGGGTACTGAGGAACTACATACTTTTGTATGCATTAGGAAGAAAGATGCCTTAATTCAGAAGCAGAAAGTTTTATCATTAAAAAATATTGTCACTACGTATGAATTGCCTCATTATTGTAACACCTGTATTGATTAAAAAATGTTAAGTATTTCAGATCTTAACTATTACATCTCAGTTCAACGCATTTTAAAATTAAACCCATAATCGTTCCCCCCAAAGATTTAACTTTCTCAACTGTTACTACTAATATTTTTGTATTTGAGAGCTGTAAAGCAGTTCTAAAATATACAAATTTATTAACAGCACTTAAAGTTATATATAAGTACCTTCAGTAGACATACACGGGGGAAAAAAAGTCAAAAAGTCAAAAGACAGTTATCAGTCAGTACTTTAAAGAAAAAGCTAAAAATCTTCTGATTTGGGACAAACATTTTTAGAAATGTATTAACTACAACAGATAAAAGCAAGGATCAATGAAAGAATTATTTTTCCAGTTTTACTCAGGGTAATAGTTAAAGGTTGTACTACTGTAAATCAAAGTATTTGGTTAAATGGTTACTAAGCTTTGATGGAAATTTCAAATTCAAGTGAATACAAATTGAAGTGTTATGTACTTTCTGGGGTTCCTATAATGGCCAATTCAATAACCCTAAATGGAGTGTTACTGCTGATTATTCTAAGGTGGATAACACAATTTGACAGTTACTGTACTTTGAAATTTTACTCTAGTAAAGTAATTTTAAAAGCTAGACATATCATAAAGGACTAGAAAAAACTTCTTCCTGTGTTTGACGTGGGAAAAACCTCTTATCAACATTTACTAAGCATTATATTTTGTGCCTCTTTTTCTAGTACTCCAAAGATGACAAGTAAAAATAGGCTATTACCAAAGTAAAGCAGTCAGGCCAGCTACGTACAAACTTCAGAGACCAACCTGCACAAACTCAGTACCCGAACATTGCTCTCGTCACGGAACTTCTAAGAGCTCTGTGTTGAAATTACAGCAAGATTTGGTGTGGCGTACAAAACTCTAGCAGCACTATCTTTGGAAAACATCATAAAATCTCCATACAAGTTTGAACATTTTAAATACTGAGAAAGTGCTTACAATGAAAACAGAAAAGATCAGCACTGCCCTACTGAACTACAAAACCATTCTTAGCATTAGATCTTAAATATACAATTGAAAGCTTTTAATCTCTCTTTTCGGATAAGGTAATCTCAAACCTTCTTTGGAAATTAACTTTCCATGCAATTCAAAGCCCTCCATATAGTTCCTGGACACTATTTCTTTTGTTTCCTTTTCACCACAAACCTTTTAATTATTAGATGCAGCATATATTTGCATCTCTGGATATGTATTTTTTTTTTTATTCTCTATTTTGCCAGCATTTCATTTCTCTCTGTTACTGGGGGTGAGAGCAGGTTGCTGACTACACTGATAGGCAGAGAGCAGGGAGAAGTACTCTCTCCACATTGCATTCAGATAATAGAAATCTGCAAGCGGCTCAGCGTGACAGATGAGCTATGTGAGCTAAAGCAACTTGTTCCACTTGTCAGTCTCCAAGAGTCTACAGCAGCAAGATACAATTGCGATGACACCACGATCACAGAACCGGGTCAAACATACGGTCACTTTAAAACAGAATGTCAACCTTTCTTCCTACTTGAGGAATTTGATTCGGTGACACTAAAAGCTGTTAGATACCATTAGCTTTATATCTAGGTTCAAAATGAAACTGTTACTTTGACAGTATCTGAAGAATCCTCTTGTGAGCCTTACATTACCATTAAAGTTTGTAGGGATCACAAATTGTCAAATAATGCCACTATCGCCCACAGGGATTGGGTGCTTTACGATCAGAACACTTGCCAGTGTCGCACCAGGGGATCCGTGCCTTTGGAGTAATATTTCCATTATGACCTTTGTGGATTAAACAGATTAATATCCTCACAGAATTTTAAATAAGATAGATTATACAGATATATACTTTTTTTAATTGCAGAAATAAAAATAAAAGATATCTTAACTCATGCCTGGACCTATTATTTTGTTTAAATCATCATCTCATGCAGAAATTAAGTTTTTCTTTTATTTTAGTGGAATAGAAGAATTACTAATTGAATGATAGTAGACATTTAACAAGCACTAAAAAGTAATATTCAATAATCTATTCCAACTATTTCCCAAAGCCTTGGAAGATTCATTTCCATTATATTGTGATGATGAGCTACCTCATGCAATACTACTAACATGCACAGTTCAAAGTTTAAATAGCTGTGGTACACAGATCATGGGGCCATGATGGGAGCTGGCCAGGACGGATTTGCTTTCTCACTAGCAGCTGGAATCCTGTTGTGGGTTTGGCATGGGAACACTGTTGTGAATGCACTGATGTCTCTGGTTTTCACCAAGCAGTCAAGGCTGCTGCTTCTCCTCGTACCATTCCATGAGCGAACAGGCCAGGAGTGCACAAAATATTGGAAGGAGACACAGCCGGGACAGCTGTCCCCAACTGACCACAGCGATATTCCAAAGCACAGGACATCATGCTCAGCATATCAAGTTGGGGGAAGATAGAAGAACAGGGATACATTTGAAGTTAAGGCATTTTGTTTCCCCAAGTAACCATTACATGTGATGGAGCCCTGTTTTCCTGGAGATGGCCAAAGACCTTCTTGCAGATGGGAAGTAGCGAATGAATTCCTTGTTTTGCTTTGCTTGCATGTGCAGCTTCTTTTCCTTTACTTATTAAGCTGTCTTTATCTCAACCCACGAGTTGCCTCACTTTTACTCTTCCTGTTCTCTTCCCCACCCCACTGTGGGAAGATAGGAGACAGCACCTGCATGGTCCTAGTTGCTGGCTGGGGTTAAAGCACAAAACCGTGCTACATGGCGGATTTGGGTAACATTTGAAAAAGCAGATATGGAGATGAAGATCTTATTCTGACATTTGATCATCACAATCTTTATTAAACAACATACAAAGCTATTTTATTGAACAGTATTACACTATGTGTTTCAGCACAAGTAACTTTCGTCCAAAAGCACTGGAAATGTAGAAGAAAAGAGCAGAAGTTCAAGACATCCAGAAGTAATTTCCTTCTCAATATTTCACCAATTTGTGTTGACAGTCTGAATCAAGCTCAAATCATGGACTCTGGTCAAGCTCAAACTCCCAGCCTATTAGATTCTACACCTGAACTTACAGGTATTTCAATACACCCTATTCAAAACATTTTACACTGTTCAGGTTTTGCGGTGTGTAATTTTCTGCTTGGTTTATATCACATAATGGCCTTTCTAGCTTAACATAAACATTTTCAGGAAAAATATTTTCAAGAAAAATTTCTCTTGGAGCTGTTCAGCCAAGAAGATTCATGTATTTGTGCAGTTAAAAACTTATGTAATTCTTAAAAACAATTGTTGTTTACTTGCTTTGATTTTTAAATGTCTTTGATCCCATCATTAATATTCATTATTCTTCTGATGTTGGACTAATGAGAATCTTATGCATTTATGAGAGGCTATTTAAACAATGCTATCAGCTTTTTCTGATTGATGTTTTTCATCTACACTGACAATACCTTATTCTTCATACTCTCCAGCTCCTTCTTCAAACTTCCTCAAGACATATTCTACATACTCCAAAACAAAGTAGAACTCAAGAAATGCATAGCTATTTCAGACAATTACAAGCACAGAATCCTAAATGGGTAACACATAATATATATGGACAGAATAAATAATGCTTATACTCAGCATCATTTACTTCCATGTTTTACATACATTATTTATGTTTATGATGGAACATCTCTGAAGCAAAAAAACAGACTACAGCCAGAACTTTTCCACTTCAAGAATTTACAGGCACAAAAGCAGCAGTGTTGTTGCCACAAGACAATACCAGCCACCAGTATTTCTCATTGCAGGCACACACACACACAAAAGATACAGACACCTAGTCAGTTGTACTATCTGCATTTAAGAAAACTATTTGTTTTCTGATTTTTTTTCCAGTATATATCCAATTATTTTGTTTGCAGTACATATCCACAAGATGTTAACAGTATCCCAGCATCTCCTACAAGAGGAATATTTCATTATAAGTTTCCTAATGATAATACAATAAATGTGTAAAAGCAGGAAAGTATGTAATTATACAGCACCCACTACAGCATACAGATACCAAAATATTTGACTACACACCCATATATCAGACTTCCATACACAGAGAAAGCCATTGCTCTAGACTCAGTATAAAATAACAGAAAAGTTGAAATTTCAAAGCATACTTATTTTAAGGGCTTTCAGTGTATCAGACAGGATGTTGGTACCTAATAGCATTAGAATCCACCAAGCCCAAACATTTCAAGTGAGTTATTTTGTGTATAGGAAAGTTTAAAAGATCTTCACTGGTATCAATGTTTGATTATCTTTAAAGCTATGCATATTAATATGAATTTGGTTCTACATTACAGTACAACTGTAGAAAAAAAATAAGGAAGTCATTTTAGAAGCTTTAAGTAGTATCCAAAGTATTTATACAGCCAGATGCTGTGGATAATCATCCATTTCTAATTCTGATTATATGCAACATCAAGCCTTATATGTCACTCTGAAAGGTAAGTAGTATTAATCTTCCTCTAAAGAACGTTTTCTCATTCTACCTTTTTTCCCTTTCTGCTCCTCTCTTTTCACCTGATCTAACATCAGTCTACATTAAAACACTGATATTCCATCTTTAATTCTAATACTCAAACTCACTACCTGGAGATGCACCATTAATGCATATGTCATATTGAGATTTTATCCCAGCTGATCAAGTTTTTAAAAAAAAAAAAAAAAAGTCACACATCAGAATTAACATGACACAAAGAATGTTAATGTCAGAATACTAGAACGCAATTTTTTTTCCTCATACCTGGGAAAGTTAAAAACAGGATGAAATATTATTAAATAGAAATTGGTGGAAGTGAATAAAAATATATATAATGGTTTTCTGGTTTATTTATTAAACATTTACATTCTAATAGGTATTTCAAATATCTTGAAGTTCCCATATTTTTAAATTTATTTTTTTTTGTTAAATCATACTGTCAAGGCTTAACAGCTACTGCTTCAGTTGTAGTGCTAGGAAAGGTGCAAAACACCAGAGCTATTTAATGAATTATGATTCAAAAGACAAAATTGAGGAAAGTGACACAGAAATCTCTACCATTGAAGACACTTGGGTAAAGAGAAAAGATAGTACCTGCTACTAACAATAATGAATCGGTGGAAGAAAGCTTACAAATTATAGTAATTAGTAAGAAGCAGGCAAGAAAAATAAGAGCCTCAAAGCAGTAGTGGCATCTTGGCAAGACTCCCACAAGCAAATGCTTGTCTAGGCCCCACAACCCTTCTGTATCTTTCAAATAAGTGTAACCCAGTAGTCAACTATTTGCCATATGAACTAACAGTCCACCAGCCTGGCCAAACATCCAATTTACTAAAGCAACTTTTTAAACTAGAAAGAAATCTGTGTGACCAATCTGTTGCTACTAATATCCAAGCTTGGCTACATCCACACAAACTAAAGCAACTGCAGATTAAATATTTAGTAAATTAATCTTTAGCAAGGAAGATTAGTGCTCTGCTTGGAGAGACATCTATTACTGACTGCTGAAAGAGCTGCAACTTCCTTTATGAGATTTATATTCTTTTACCCATATAAAGAGACTCAGAACAATTTTCTAAACTTTCATATAACTGCAAAATACAACCATCCTTTACATAAGGTGAGCACTAAACCACAGAGTTTTGTTATGTTTTGGAACTACGTTCATTCAATAAGCGTGTTCTGCCTCATTCAGATTTCATTTCCTAAAGTCAGAAAAGAAAGAACAGCAGAATACTTTTGACAGAAAAAAATCTGATTTGGCTCAAGACTTTCCAAGTGAATGTAAACTTTGAAAAAAATACCCATGTTTAAGTGAAAAATCATCATTATTATTGTTTTTAAAATCTCCTTATTTCTATGAGTTGTTATTTTTAAAGTCAACAAAAACATTTCTACATTATAGTTCTGTCGGTAGAATGGTAATGGGACTTATATAAATGCCTTTTTTAGGACAAAGGTTTGGCACCTTAGAGATGCAGTTTCTTTTGTATTTAATAGAAGCCCCCGTTCTTACTAATTGTCATTGGTTCTGTGACTGAAAACTCCAATTAATTACGCTTTGCTGACACACACATGAATCCTTTCGTGGTTATATTATTCAACCTGAACATTAATACACAGGACTGTTAAAAATTCTACAGGATTGCACCATTGCTCCCGTTTTATTAAACTATTTGTGGCAAAACACAGTTAAATACTATGTATTTTTTAAATACATTATTCCAACTAGGGAAGTGATAGTCTGCCACATGAATTAAACAAGCCAAGAAACCAAAAAAACAAATAATACTGTTCAATTTGTGCAAATAGTACTTAATTTTTAAGATCGCATAGAATATGAAAAAATAAAATGCATTACTAATACTGTTTTATTTTCAAATGGGTCTCATAATTACAAATGAGCTTCACTAGAGAAATAAAACTGACAACCAAAAGACAGCAAAGGAAAACAATTTTCATTAGTTCAAATGAAACTAACAAGGGCTACCAGCAGTAAAAATCTAACTTCTTTAAATTCCAAAATGAATCTCCTCTCCTGACCTTTATAGAGCTCAAGATGCATACGTACACAGAATAAACAAAATAATTTGAAAGCAAATTCACTGAGTGAGCCTGACCTTTGAAACAGCAGAGATAATTTTAATCAGATTTGCACAATGTTAGTCTGTCTCAGTTTCCATGTAGCAACGCAAAGATGACAAAACTACTTAAGGGGAAAAAAAGACAACATTTTACCAAAGTAAAAGCATCTTCAAATATTTTTTTTTTTTAAATAGCCAGTATCCCCCCAAGAGTCTCAGGTTCAGGAAAGATTCCTCTGAAATTCTACTCCCTCAGTGTTCCTGCTAAAGCCGCACAGTTCAGCTCTAGAGAGAAAAGCCCTTTTTGCCTTTTATGAAAGTTTCTGTCAGTTAAATTGAAGAGATGACACCTGAAAAATACAAGTTATATAAACATTTTAGAATTTGAGTTTGTAGCAGTGGATGGTAGTTGCCTCCTTGATTATCTAGGATACAATAGGCCACTTAAAGCTTCTCAATGATGTTGATTATCTTCACTTTTCAGAGAAAATGAGTTTAAAAAACATCCAAATTTGCAGCATGAATAATCTGACAAGCAGTGCTTACTAGTAGTAAAAGTCTCTAGTTACAAAGAATAGAAGTTCTCAGAACTATATACAAATTAGCCTTAGTTGAAACTAGCCAACGATACCTTTTTTTCTGGAAGGACCGTAGTTACGGCAAGTGTTATAAACCATTTATCAGCCGTCAAAGCTGACTTTTGCTTGTAACACTTGGAAAACCAAAAAAAGAAACCTCATACTTTATGCAAGCTCCAAAACAGTTTACTGCAAGTAGTTGTACTACATATGCCTGATGAAATGAAACAAATTAATATGGAGAGCCAAAAGCCCTGTTTAGATTCAGAATGTGCAACTGCCATCAGACTAGACCTGCCACACCAAGAGGGACAATTGGGTTCTGCCCAAGATGGAAAACGGAGCATGAGAGTAAAATACAACTAAACAAGGATACTTCTAAAATGCAGAAGTTTGGCTTTGGTACTTTTGAGAAAAGAGTAACAGCAAGTAGAACAGAGATCCTCATTAATTTAGTATCTACCCAAGACTAAACTGTATTTGAAGGACAACATAGCTTTGTCAAATATCGTGCTTTAATCTAACAGCACTAGTTCAAATCCTAGCTTAGTTGGTTTTAAAGCTTAACTTCTTAGCAATTACAAGGAGATGTGCAGTTTAACAAGCCACTTAGATATCAGGACAGCCGGAAAGGAAGTACGAAATCAGTACTGTTAGCTACATGAATTTATAACTATGCATGGCTCACAAATTAATTCTATACATCGGCTGTTTCCTTGTAGAAACTACACCACTACCCTTTTAATACCTATGAGCAATAAGGTGAAACAAACTTATTTCTAAAGATAGGATCTGGTCACTTCATTCACACCCAATTAACAACAAATATCATAACATTTGACATAGCCTCTGAGACAATAAGAAACAGAAAAGAGTTTTATAAATCATTTGACAGCAACCATTGCTGAGAGCTAACATCCGTTAAGGTGGGATTGTGAATGAGAGTTTTCCAGAACAGCAAGTCACCATTTCTGTATCCCCAATTTGTTATCCAAACTTGTTATAGGCCAGTCAACCCTTTTTTATTTCAGCAAAACTCACATTCCTCTTCTGCCAGACTATTTAGGTCTTTTTCTCTCTCCTTTGCTCACAATGCATTTTGCCACAGCTATCTGATATCCTCATCTTCTCCTAATACGGAGTTTAACTTATTCAGCTTATCAGGAAGGCTGGGACAGGAGCTGATCACTGTGTGCAGACACTTACACAGTCTGGCAATGTAAAGCATTTTGACCTTGCAAAGAGTCATACAGGGTCTAGCATCTGGAAATTTGAGTAACGCCCAATTTGCAGACAATGAAATTAATTTAAAATGAGGTGAAAAAAAAATAGTCATAACTTACTTAAGTACTTATAAATAAGTTATTGCATTATGATATATTATCATGAAATTGAAGTTATCACTCTACTGTAAGGTCAATTCCAGTTTTGTTTTGTTTGGGGTAAGAGAAGGAAGCCTCCATGTAGCACTATTTACTACAGTTTCCATTTAGGAGGAAAGCTCCAATCTATGGAATGCTCAGTGTACTAGAAAAAAAAAACCCTACTAGTTCAATCACTCACATCATTAAAGGAAAAAGCATATTTCTATAAAAACATTAAGAGATGCAATGCTCTGCTAAACTGCACTTTCAAGAAAAGCTCATTCAGTCAAAGCCTGCTCTTTTTAATTCAAGAGTTTTTGTAAATAAATTTAGAAAAATTTAGACTGAAGAAGCCCCAGTCTGATCATTATCTTTTTCAGCTACAGCTTTCCAGGTTTTTTATAACATCCTTAAAAAGGAAAATGGACAATTCCATGTTTCATTGTTTTCTAAACACCTATCTTAACTGGAGGTGGGCACTGAGACTTCACTGCAGGCATTCACTCCAAGTTGACTTCATAATAAACTGCCAAGGAAAGATTAAAGAAAGAATTTTCTCCTAGGAACACCAGATATTTATAGTCTCATGGATTTCAAGCAACAGGCTTTAAGGTAGTGTTTATTTCCAATTTAAAAACAAAACAAACAAAAAAAACTTTAATTCAACATATATACTGTACTGGCTGCAAAGGTATAGAAGGAAAGATTAGCCACAAAGTATACCCAAGAAAAACTATGTTGATCCAATGAGATCGTAGGCCAACAATCTATCCACCCTCTATTTGACTAGTTAAATTTAAAACACAGAACTCTCATGACCTGTGTGTAATATATACTAATAAAGTATGTATTTTTCTGCTAAACTTCTGTGCAATATTTTTATGTCAACACAATTTTTTCATGTATCTTTTCATGCCAATACTTCTGTATGCAGTAATGCAATTCAGCTGTTGATCTCTTACAACATGGCCACATCCCAGTTTGATTCTAACATTGAATAAATCCACTTTTGATTTAATGCCTGTACGGCTGGAAGTCTGTAAAAAGTATCTGCAAAGAAATTACAAGATTCAGCTTATCTCCAAGATTGACTGTAAGCATCCCATTCTTATTAAGAACTAAGAAGCAGCAGCCACCTTTCAACAGAGAAATCCAATAATAGATGATTATGTAGTCTACTTTGGATCACAATCAAACTGGTTTAAATGAACCGTTTTAATTTCCAGAAGCATTTGCACAGATGTGGCTAGCACGAAAAGGCTGTTTAGAACTTCTTTCTTTTCACCTCGGTTAGGACAATGCACAAATAAAGCAGCACTTTGTTTACGCTAGTGCAGCGTAAATCTGGTTCTGAGGATGAAGGACTCTCAGTTGTCCCATGTTTCCAGGCACAATTTTCTGGCTCATAAGGCTAGCAATTCTTCACCTAAGGCAACTCTCACTTCTCTGTCCAGATTTTGCATAAGCAAGTAAGCAACAAGGAATTAAAGCTTCTGTTAATAAGTCCTACTTTTTGTCGTGTTTCAATCTCTTAAGACTGACTTTGTCCTAAAAAAAGTAGTAGAGCTTATGCTGTTATTTAGCAGATAGTTCAGAAACTGGGAGTTTTGATCACTTCTCACTTAAATCATTACACAAATATCTCTAGACATACCCCTGTATCCAGACTCAAGCAGTACCTCAGCATATCAAAGATTAGCAAGAAGCTATTCTTACAAGTACAGTTGTAGTTCACTCCCATTTTCAAGCTGTCTTTCCCACCCTTGACTTTGAACTTTTCTGCAGTGGTTTCTGCTTGCAAACTCAGTCACCTTGATTACCTGTTCGACTGTATCGTTCTCAATGCTAGTACCATAGCAGCAAGACATAGCAGCAGCCTCAGAAACATATTCTTATCATTTGAATGATTAAAATGAGATTTCAGTCTCTGATGCTTAGAGGAAAATGATACAGTATTATCTGTTCACTGTCAGCCCCAAAGTATCTAAGTTTCCATCATATGTTTTTATAAGGTAATATAGTACAAAAATATTTGTGAATTAACATCTCTACAATAGGTGGCTTCTTCCGACATTAGAAAATATTATTGGTAGTTGCATGATACAGTCTCAACACACAAAACTAAGGACTAGTAAAGATGTGGGTCTCAAAAAACATTCAAGGAATAACACAGGGTGGCTTTATCTTTTCTAACGCTGCCTTCATATTCATATTTTCAATGTACAGGCAAAGAATGCTTGCATATATGCTAAGTGTAGCTCAAAAACTAACATTACCCTAGAAAAACATAGGGAAAAAACAGCTGCCAAACACAGAATAAAACCTCACTACTTTGATATTTTCTTTTCAAATTTTAAAGCACTTGTCTACATCTTTAGGCACACAAATCCTTTAAAAAAATATTTGTTTTCAAAGAAAGCCCCTTTCATTTATTTCACTAATCCCATAAAAATATCTATACTAAAATGCACCCCTTTGTCTATCTTGCAGCATCTCAAATTGCATCCTGAGTTAAAAATAAAAACCACAGTAAAATTCTTTGCACTGTGCTGCATAAAGAGCCAACCAGCGCTAAATCTTTCCCGCTTTGAAACGTGCACCTAGTATCTTCTTACAGCAAAAAACTAATCCTGATTTTTGTTAGAAACTTACAGACCAGTAACTACCGACCATCCCACGCTGAACAGCTTAACTGCTACCATCCTACTGCCAAGAATACTCTCCCAAATCAGTGCTTCGCGGGACAACTTGCGATAAGCAAACAATTTACTATATAAATAATATAAATATTTTAATAATAGCTATTATATAAATAA
>VXBJ01001690.1:283699-306351 GCA_013400055.1 Nycticryphes semicollaris | reverse complement strand
TTTTATTATCATTATTATTATTTAATGTTTGTTTCTTTCATTCTCTACCGAGTAAGAGCACCAAATAATGCCATTATTGCATGACCCATATATTAGTAATCCATAAAAGTTTAGTAAGTAGTCTATCACTCATAAGCTTTAGCATTCTCTTATGATACACAGCAGTAAATAAGAAAGAGCATCTTACCAGCTTCGGGCACGTTTAGTGTTTTCATTTCCATCTTGCTGCTCTTATTAATGTTGAAACATGCTTTTGTAGTCTTTACTGGCCCAGTTGACTCCACAGACTGTGTAAAATTTGCATTTTGATTTTGGCCATATATTTTGGAAAGCAATGAAGCACATCGCTCTTTCTCATCTATCTGCAAGAGAAACAAGTTCACAATAGCATTCTCTTTAACTATAGGAAGGAAAAATGGAGAAAAGTGCAAGAAGGGTTCTTTACACATACTAATCCTCATTATCAAATTATCTACATAAATGCATGCATCCCTACAAAAATACATGCATCCCAGTGTTCACAATAAAAAGCAGATGCGCAGAGTACCAAACTCCCCTTGTGCAAGTAGATAAAAATCAATAAGCATTGTGGTGATTTTTTTGGTTGATATTCAAGGTTTCAGAGAAGGTTCCTTATGGAGAAACTGCAACTTGATGTACTGATACTTCATTACTAAGTATCTTGGGTTTTTAACTGCTTTTGCCCAGGCATTTCAAACATTTGAATCTAACAAAGTCCAGGCCATACCTCAGCCTACACTGAGAATTGTATTTGGGTGCAATAACAATTGCTTTTATTTATTTGAAAAACATTTTTCTGCATCCACTTCACAGAGTGAGAGAAACCAGCTTAAGAAGCACAGTCAGATGTAGTAAGAGGAAGGGTATCAAAATCTACTGTGACAGACTGATTATTTAAGTAGAGACTGTTTGTGGTAAGCTCAGATGCTATCTTTCAGTAACAATGCTGTACAAACAAATATACTTTTTAGTGCACTCCTTTAGCTTACCTCCTTTAATTTCATTTCTTGGTCCACCTCCTTAGTTTCGTTCTTGAGACAAACTGTGATTCTTTTTCCCGGTGGTATAAACCTTGGCTTTTTGGCTACATTTCCTAGCACTTGACTTGGAGCTGCTGATCGTCTCATACTTTAGTTATACTGCTCTGAAGGGTGGAGAGGAAGGAAGGAAGCAGATAAAGACAACTGTAGTCGGAATAGGCTTTAAATACAAAAATACATCCATAGATAACAATATAAGCACTATTTGAAACCAAAGCAAAAGACTGCATAAAATAATTTAAAAGAATATTCTTAATTCACAACCATAATACAATCTAAGAAAAAGTAGTATTGTTGCAATGCATTGTTCAAGTATTACAAAAGACTGACTATAGCAAATTCTGCAGTTGAACTCTTCCATTTGAAAAATGCCAACAGCCAATAATGCAGGTCTCAACAGCAAGAAACACTCTGGAGATGTGCAGTAAAGGTCTGCTTAAACTAACACCAGTATAAAAAGAAAGTCAATTTGACATGGAACTAACTATTCTAATCACTTAAAACAATTTTGAAAAGCCCATTATTACTGCAGAGTGAACAACAAATGTTGAAGGTATGTTTCATATCTGTAAGTACTATTTTGCCTGAAACGGTCAATTATATTGGTCATTCACATTGACTATAATAAGATTTTAAATCAGAAGAAAATTATCTCAAAATTACATTGTAGATCATTACTCCACGTTACGCCTACTTGAACAGTGGAAGGAACATATTACAGGTTTTAATTCAAAATATAAGACCGTTACTCCTCTAAACAACCTCAGGACAAAAACAAACACACAATCAATGTTTATACAACAAAGCGTAATTGTAATCACTAGAATAACAAGCTATAATATTAATACTTCAATGTAGTAGAAACAAAACAAGAAAATAAAATTCCAGTAGAATAATCCAGCAGCTGGAATGATGAAGACAAGCATGGTATGGCAATTTATGGAACACGCTTTGGTTTAATTCTCCATTCATACACGGACTGTTTATTTAAATTGATTTCCCCCATCAACTATTAGGTAAAAATAAACCATAATACAGAATGAAGACAAACTTTTCTACCCCTCTACCACCTCAAAAGCGTATTTGCAGCCTGTTGCAACAGCCAACGTTTCTCCATTTTTTTGACACTACTCTGCACTCCAGTGGCTTACCAGGGCACAACAACCTTTCTTTCCAAGATTTGCACAGAAGTAGTAATGGAGTCCCGTCAAAATACTTTGCAAACATGCAGACATTAACGTGGGTACTGCTTTCTCCTTCATAACTGAACAATTAGCATATATATGATGCTGTTACTAGACATAAAACTTAATGGCAAAGTGGCCTGAACTGCTTTCGCTACCATGATGGCTATGATTAAAAACACAGGGGAAGAGGTCTCTGGCTGTGTCAACAGCCATTCACACCTTAAGCCTACTCGACAACAACGGTGTTATTATATGAACTTTAGTTAACCCTATGCAGTAAGGGAGTAGCGTAATTACTGTAACAGGAGTACCTGCAGTGTAAACAAATGATAGTCACTGTAAAAGCTTAACTTCACTCCCATAAAATTTAAGAACATGTGAAAATTTTACCTACTTGCAACTACAAAAATCATTAGGGGGTTGTGGTTTTTAAAATATATCAGTGTCTGCAAAATATAAGCTTTTATAAAATATAATAAAAATATAAAATACAAAAAAAATCTGTATTGTATTCACAATATTATACAGGAAAAAAATACAAAGACATTATTGGTGTGCAACAACTGCTAGATCTTTTCAATGTAATTAGAGTAGGCATCGCAAGGGCAAGGAGCAGTTCCACATTGCAACTCAATCAACTGACAAACAAATATGCCCTTTCCTCTGAGACAGCCACCAATACATTGAATCACCCTGTACTGGCAATACGTTAGGTACAGTTGCGGGGAAACAGCTGGAGGCAACAAGAGAAGCACTGCTCCTGCCTTTTATTAGCTTGACCAAATTAAGCTTACCATGAAACCACATCCTAAAACGTCTCATGAATGCATCTGGTTTTGTACACATGGAAATTTTCTTCTTAAAGATACCTTAACAACCTTAAAGATAACTGCATTAAAACAAAATGCATATACAAAGAATATTTCAAAGTTTTAGACATGCAACCCAACACAGTATGTGTGGAGCTCTGTTAAAGGTAGTTACATTAGCCACCTAAGCACAAATTTAACAGGCTGCCCTCCAAAACACTTGAAGAGACATTTCTAGTCTAAATTATTGTAGGCAACTATGAAGGCGCAACCCGGGATTAATTTTCACTCAGTTAAACTACAGGCAGCGCCTGCATCACCTCGGATGTCAGTATTAGTGAAAAACCACCTCAGACAAGTAATAACTGTAAAGATTTGGAGCAGGCACAAAAAAGTAATGGTATACAAACTGCTATTTACCCCGGCCTCCAGCCCAACCTACCTCAGCTGTCCAGTAACAGAAAGGAATCCCGCAAAGGCTGGGAGCACCCAGCCGGCTCTCCGCCAGGGGAGGCCAGGGGCCCTTCCGCAACGGCGACCCTCAGCCCTCCCGGCCCAGTACCTCAGCCCCACCGCCGCCCTGCCAGTCAATTGTCCCGCCACCGGCTCCCGTCAGCCCGCTGGCCGCCCCGCGCATGCGTCCTGCACAGAACCCTCTGCCCAGCGCGCATGCTCCAGGGCCGGGTGGGGGAGTATCCTTCAACTGCGCATAGTCAAACTCTTCCGCTTGGGAAACGCTATGATGCGCATGCGCAGTGCGGTCTGCGAGCCGGCGCTTAGCGCATGCGCAAGATTGTCGAGCCACACACAGCATGGCGGCGTGGCTCTGTCGTGTGCCTCGCAGCCGTCAAGCAAGAGTAGTCGCAAAAGTAACCTCGATTTCGCGACAGCGGGCGGTGTCGGTGCCGGTGGTGGTGGGGCGAGCGGAGCCGAGCCGAGCCGGGCCGGGCCGAGCCGAGCCGGCGGTGGGGTGAGCGGGGTTCTGCGACCTTCCTGGGGGCCGCCCATGGGCCGGGGCTTGCTGTGGACAGTTGTGCTGTGGGAGGCCTGCGGGACTGAAGGACATGGCTGTGCGAAGCGGGGCCGTGGGGCGGGAGGTGGGGACCTGAGCGTTTGTCAGGGGTCGTTGGCGGTCGGCAGGCCTGGCGCTGGCACCGTCAGCGTCCGGATGGTGGTGGCTCGGCCAGCTATGGCCTAGTGAGCATCGAGGCACAGGTCAGTGTGTGTTAGTTGTTTAAGTCTGCTCGGGTGACGTTGCTCGGTGTTAGGTTGCTGCTGCGGGTGTTCCCAGGCCAGTTTTGTTCTCCGATTCCAAGATCATTGACCATTCTTGAAGAGCCTGCCCAGGCATGACCTAGAGGGCTTCCTGCTAGCAGTGAAAAGTCCTGTCCTCTCCACCAGAGCCTTTGAGGAGAGGCCTTCTGTCATTGGTCTTGCTTCTGTGCAGCAGCATCCAGCCCTTCAAAGCCTAAAAGCGTGTCCATGAGGTCCATATCTTGTATCGCTCTGTTTCAAGTAGGTTTTGTAGCGGGACAGCAAGTGAAAGCGTTATGTTAAAATGTTCTAAATAGTTCTAGTTTCTTATGTAGTTCCCGATAGAGTCATAGGCCTTTAAATTACTTGTATATCTCATACTGGTTATTCTAAAAACATTGATTGAGTTTTCTACATTAGGGTAAGCTGGTATTGCTATCCATTCATTCTTACCCTCTTCTTTTACACAAATGTTCATGAGACTCCACAATGAACCAGTATGGAGAGCTGAGCTAAGGCAGTCGCTCTACAGCAGCCTTAACCACAGACACCGCTGCTGTCTTTCCTTTCTGCCCTGGCTGTGGTTTCTCATCGCTTGTCTTGCCCTACTTCCACAGTCACTGGTGCTTTCACTGAGCCACAAGTCCATGAGTAGTTGTCTGTATGGTTAGTTGTCTGAACCACTTCAGGAAAGGGCCAAATAAATGTTTTAACTCATTCAAGAAAGAAAGTAGAGGGTTGTTAGAAGGATGTTAATTGGCGGGTAGATTGGCTTGGGCTACTATAGGACAGCTGTCAAATTTAAAACTTCAGGGCTTTTCACCAGTTTGGGCCTAAATAGGTCAGTTACCCAGTATGATCCATCAACTGGCTGTAAAAACAGCTTGTACTGTCACAGTTGAAGGGGTGAATCTGCCTCTTTAGGCATTAATGCTGGCTTGAAGTTGCTTACAGTGACTGGCAGAGTGGCATAAAATACTCTAAAATGTCACTTCTGTATATCAGAATTTAAAGTACAGTCTACCTTTGTGAAAATAGAAGCGGAAGCAACATCGTATTTTAATGTTGTCTTATCCATGAGCTCTGCATAGATTATTTGTTCTTCCAGCCACACAGCACTTCTGAAAATTCTTAGTGATGCACATCTGTAATTCTGTTGTAATTCACTCCAGCATTTCAAACACTTATGCTTTGTTTTGTCACATGGAAAAGAAGCAACTTTTAAAAATCAGAAACTACTGTAGATGAAAAAATGAAAGTTACTAATCAGATCTCAATGTCCTGATTTTCACAATGGAATACCTTTGATTAGGGCTAGACGTTAAGCAAGCCGTGAGATTATGTTGTTGGGAACTACATCCCATCTGTGTTCTCCCCACAAAATCCCCCACTATTATATCCCCACAAAATCTCTGTTTGAAGGCTGTAGCTCAAGGCTGGTTTTAGGTATGCATTGGCCTGGCAAACAATGTGGGATGCCAGCTACTGAAAAGTGAGTTAATATCTGTGAAATCTGGAGGAGATTTTTGCTTGTCTAAAACTATGGGGAGAAATAAAATATATGGAAGGCAGATAACATTTAATAGTTTGTGTTTTCTTTGCCTTCCAGATTTGGTACCCACAAATTCCAGATATCGTTGTGGACAGTGTCACTGGTAATGGCCAGTTGATGGCCAAAATTCTGGACCAGAGAATCCAAAGTGAAGGCAAGGTTTGGAAATGTTAGTGGAGTGTGAGAAGGCAGTGATAAATAATGTAATTTCTAGGTGCAAGCAAAAAAGGAGTAAGACAATCAGTGAATTGTAATAGAAGAAGCAGTTTTGAGGCCAAGTTGAGAAGAGAGAAATTTCTGGGGAAGAGCAGAAGTTGAAAAGGATGTCTTTTTGTGGACGAAGTATTGAGTGATCTGTACTGCTAGAGTGGATGGCGTTCATCTGATGATCTCCCTCTGCTTATCTGCTGACTAAAGTGCATCTCTTGAAGTTGGTGGGAGATAAAACATCTTTGGTTCTTCAGGTCAGGCAATTTCTACCAGAAGAGGTCTGGGACGTCAGTGGCAGTTGTTGTTGTACGTCTCAGACTTAAAAAGCCACAAGGATTTTGGCACTGCATGGAATGGTGCTTCTCCAACATCAGGCTAGAAAACTTACTGAAATTCTCATCAGAAACCCCCTTAATTGTATTTTTTCCTTCAAAGTTCCCATCCATGTTCCATTTGAACTCTGGTTTTGGTTGGGACTTTAGATATATATATATACTTTGATATATAGTTATTTAAATATATATATGTACACACACACAGAGATACATATCTATATTTGTTGTGCTTAATTTTTATGTCAAGCATAAATAGATTTTTTGTTTGCCACTTGATAATAATACTCTTTCCTGCATTCTGATAGACTTTTGTCCTGTCAAACCAGGACAATTTCAAACTTGCTAAAATATGTCAAAGAGTCTCTTGAAGACTTAGTGCTCAGGGATCAGCAAGGTGTGTGCAAAGTGTAGCTCCAGCATCTGCAATTTCAGTAGAGCAGAAACCCCAGGAGAACAAAAATACAGTTTTGTTGATGTATTTTATACCTCTATGAAAGTTTTCTAAAGCTGATTCCTCTGGGATCGACCAAGCCAAATAAAAATTTTAAGCTCACATTCAAATTACAGGATATTTATGTGATGTTTAAGAGTCCTCCAGCATAAATATACTGTATGTTTTAATACTTGTATCGGTATTGGGAACTGGTACTTGAATTCATGTTCTGCTCCTGATAACTGGCATCGTTCACCACTTTTTAAACTTTCCATTGTGGTCCTTGCTGTCGTTACAGCCACAGCTTTGTGCAAACATAGTGCTCAACTACGTTGTTCACACTGAACTAGCAAAGTCCTGAGTTTACAAGACTGTAAAAAGAATTGTTTGTTATCTTCATAATGTGCTATTTTCTTGAGCAGGCTCTTTTAAGACATAGACTATCCATGCATTGGCCAAAGCCATAACATATCCCAGATGCCTGTAATTTTAGTTTCCCTCTGTTGTTGATGACAACGTAGCCACGGAAGCACGGAGATAAATGGGGTCTGTGAAATCTGCCTGGGAGCTTGTCGGGAGTCTATGAGGATTGCACTGCCAGCTGCTGTGGCAACACTGCCACTAGGTCACCCGGCTATTAGGTGTCCCAGCTAATCTTCCACTCGCGCAAGCATCTCTGCAGCCCGTGGTGTTGGTTGTGTGATAAACATGCTGGTAGAAATGGAATGCAGTACGGAAACGGTGTAGCAGGTGATGTGCTTTGCATTTGGGTTCTATGCGGGCTTGCTTGTGTGATGCACGTCTTCATTACTGGTTTTATTAACTTTAATCTTAGCAAATACCCTTTTAGCACAAGCACCTTTCATAATCAGTGAAGATAGATAAGATCTTCTAAATTCCAGATTTATATTGTATTCATGGGGAGGAATTGCAAAGTTCTTTTTTGCCTTTAGAGCAAAATGTGACGTTAGTTCTTAGAGATCCTTAAATAGTGCTAATTCAGATTGAGGTTCTCTTTGAATGTTGTATTGCAATTGCCAGGTATTAACTTAAAGGATTCAAGTGATGACATCTTTATTCTTTTTTTGGCTTGAAGTGAGCAACCTTAGTTATGTTACACATCAGAGCAATGTTATTTGTCAATCCGGTGACCTTGTCTGTGATAGTTCTGATTTTAAAATAAACTGTATGTCATGCGTGGATAAAACCAGATTAGATAAGAAATTCATCTTTTTAAGGAATATAATTTTACCAGATTTCAGTTGCTACTTTTCATTAATATTGAATTCTGTTGTCTTTAATCTTACAAACAAAACTGTGAGGCTTCAAATTTAAGTGGCAGCAAGCTCTTCAGTTTTGTGATAAGCATCTGCATGAGTACTAACTGAAAGAGAGACTGGTGGTTATTTTTTTTCCTCCCCTTAATTTAATCAAATCTCTTGTATTGAGATTTTGTAGGTTTTCCAGTGGCTTGCTTTGGAAAGCTTTATGTTAATGGGCTGTTAGGACAGCATCTATTCAGCAGCTGGCTGGTTAGACATCAAACTCGGTAACTTAGGAAACGCTACTGAGCTTTTGTCTTTCTAATTTTTCTCATAGGCATGGTAAAGCAGTGAAGAGAAGTTGAAGGAAGGAAGTATTACATGCCTTGCTGATCAGAAAACCTTCTGAAGTATTTGGACAAACTATGTATATATGTAGTAAAATCTAAAAAGGTAGGATATCTTCCTTTTCTGTTTTATTTAAAAACCTCATGACTAATGAAAACATCTCTCAGACATCTTAATGGGGTTGGAAAAGTAATTTTGTATGTTAAGGAGGAATGTGAAGCCTAAAACGTTATTCTAAGTGAGTTCTGTGAATTCTTACCAAATTCTACTAGGCTTTCGTGATAGGATTTTGATGAAAGCAGATTCCCTGTTATTTCTTCACGAAGGTTCCAAATCCATTTAAAGGCTGCTCAGTTTTATAAAACAGATCATGTAGGAGAAGACAGTAGCCCCTCATGATTTCAGGGTTTGCTGCAGTTTTGGCTTCTTTATCTTCCCAAATATTATTTTTGTAGGCACATGGAGATTTCATGCTATTCCCCCTGGAATGAAAGTCTACAACGAGTAGAGAATCTTAGCCATTTTTTCAGTATGAAAGCAACACATTAAGTGATGTGCAGTTCACAAACAGAAAATCTGCTGGCTGAAAGTATCACAGATATTGTCTGTAAGGACACTGGTTTGTCAGTTTGTTTGACATTACATAAAAGGCATTAAAATGGAAAGCAAACATTTGCAATTGAACTTGTAGTATGATGTTTCTGCTTCAGGTAGAATTCAAGTAAATGGAAACTATATATTTCACAGTGGCAGCTAGAACTGTAGAAACAGAGTTCAGCAACAGAGTTCAGAACAAGCAGAGCGCAACTATCAGCTAAGTTTTTCCTTTCAGAATTCAGAGAATCTTGATATAAAAACGGGATTCTGGCATCCAAAAATATGATCCTCAAATTTTCACTTAAGTCTTACAGTTTTCGAAGAATGTAAGCGTTTGCATGCTCACCTGTGAAGTTCTTTATTCACGTTAAGTTCTCTGTATTTCCAGATTTGCTTCCAGGCCTTTTTGTGGATCAAGCCTTACAGATTCAGTGCAAAGCTGCTTTATTTCTCTCCTTTGTTTTAATAGGTTGAAAGTGTGTGGAGAGGATGGGTTATGACATCGAGCGTTTTGTCGGCTACGTTAATGAAGGGCTATTATGCTCCATCTGCCGTGATGTGTTGGAAGATCCATTACAGGCTCCTTGTGAACACGCTTTCTGCACTGCTTGTATACATGGATGGCTGGTTCATCACAGTAACTGCCCTGAAGACAGACAAATGATTGATGCATCTTTGCTAAGACCTCTCTACAGGTAAACAATAATCTTGCTGTCTGTTGAAACTAACATGAATTTCTCAACTTTGCTTGCACAGCTTCATCTCTTGCCATTTACTGTCACTCAAATTGTCTTTATCCAGTATGCCTGTGGCAGAAGCTGATCACTTGCATGAAGGCATTGGCATTTTCTATTAATTATAACTAACTTTCAAGCTATTATTATTCCAAAGTGGAAAGAACACTTAGTTTGTTCTCCACTATTTTATATCCTGAATGCTGATTCTAGATCTCTGTCTGGGTATTATGTTGAATGTCTTCTACAGCACCAAAACTTTCCCATACTTTTTTTAGAGAAAGCAGGCAAAGCAACTCTTGACAACAACAATTACTAAGTACTAAACTATCTTTTGTTTTTCTCTTAAGTCTTATCTAGGGGCTGTAGTGGGATTTGTAATGAATAATTCCTGTCAATATGAGCCAAACTTCTCACCTTCAAATCCTTTTTTTAGAAAGGTCCTTAGCCATAAGAATATCTGACTTGAGCCACCCTGTCATGTCAAGTGGGCTGTTTTCACAAGTTGTTTCCATAATTCCTTGCCAGCACACAGAGTTCCATCCGTAGACACCAGTTGCTGTTTAACCCCTGCGTTGCCTAATAAATGATGACTGAGTAGCCCTAGTGTTTGTTATTGGTAATACCTGCTGAGCTAGTGAAAGGTCAGGGTTAAAAATTTATTAAAAAATAAAGATTTCATTTGCATGTTTAATTTTGGAGACTGGATTAACATTAACATGTTAATTAACATTAACTTTGTGTCCTTTAACCCTGTTCTTTTCCAATAGTCGCTTGAATTCTGGAAAAGAAAAAAAGAAAAATATACAGTGATTATTCATAATTTTTCCTAATAGAGATTAGAATCACACTTTTTTGTGCCCAAAAATACACAGAAAATACACATTTTTCAATAATGTTCCCAGATTTAAGGACAAATTATTTTTTGTTGCATGTAGATACATGAAAAATGATTTAAACCGTCTTCAGCTCCATTGCAAAAACAGAGAGTATGGCTGTGAAATGGTTTGTTCTCTGGAGTCTATAGACAGGCATGAAAGGGAGTGTGAATACAGTCAGATACCTTGCTCCAACGCCGGTGAGTAACATCAAAAGAAGTCGAATCCTGTATATTCAGAAAACATGCATTTGCCATCTTGCTGCCAACAGAATGGCAATGATGGCTATGATTTCCAAACAGAAATGCAAAGCTTTAGCATGATCTGCTTTTTACAACTGTCTTTTTGAACAAAATTTCTTACTGATTTATAGCAGTCATGATCACGGCCTACAATTTCTTACGCAGGAGCCAATCTAAATGAATGACAATGAAGGACTTCAAATTTGTGAAAATACAGTAGTATCTTTGTTTTGCTTTCTGTCAAGTTACGAGTTTGTGTTTCAATTTTGACTGTTCGTTTTGATATTTAAATGAATGCAGCAGCACCTACAGAGTGCTTATGGGTCACAATGGAACGTCTGGTTCCCTGGTGCGTGTGCTCGCTCTGTCTTATGTCGTGAACAGAAACACATCTTGAAAATGAGAATTGCTTTAAACTAAATTTAGAATTGGTGAGTTTGTATTAATGTCTCTATTACAAAGAAGCCAGCACCTCCTGAGTAAGAAACATACTGCTAAAAAGAAACATCCTGTTAAAATTGATCAGGCGGTTTTATTTGAAATGTCATCTGTTCCTAGACAAAGTTAATTTGCAGTTAACGATGCTGAGGGCATAGTCAAGTCCCGCATCGTAATTAACTGTAACAAGATAAGTGCTAGAATTGCTCCCCTGGCTGTTATAATTTCTCTCAGCAATAAGTGGGTCCTGCGGATGCTTCAGATTCACCTGTTTTACTTTCTGCGGAACCAGCGGCACTGAAAGGGTTATCACACCTTATCACTCATGTCTGGTGTTCAGGCTGTGAAGGCTCTTACATCTCTTGAACTCTTCCTCAGGAGTACGTCCGGCTGTGTTCTGAGCACCTCCAATTACAAATCATTAAACTTATTACTAAAGCCTTCCTAGAGGATTGTCTTTTGTAACTTTCTGTTGTGGTTTGTTGGCAAGTTTCATTGCTCCATTATTTCAGTTTTCCTACATCTACTTTATCTTCAAATGAATTGGAAGGAGATTTAGTATATGTTACATCAGAGTGACTCAAACATTAAAAGTTAAGACTACAAACTTCAGAGTGTTAAATGTAGCAATAATTTGTATAGTGTTCATTTTTGGTTCTGCACACTACAGACTTGTAAAGTTTTTGTTCTAGAATTTCGGTAGAAATGTTCCTATTTTTGCATCAGGTATTAAATGTTCATGTGTAAATGTTCTTGTTTATGTGGCCCAGTATATTATACACGGGACCAACCAGTATTTAGGGAAACAAGATTACATTCCATCTCACCCACATTTTTACTACGTGTCCTTGGAAGTTTTTTCTAAATTTGACACGTAATGGGTTTTTTTCCCCACACGTGCATTCTGTTTCACTTCCAGTCATTGGGGTCTCTGGTGGCACTGCAGGCAGGGCGCTACCCTCTGAGCTTGCCATCAGTGGTCTCGTTACCAAAGTGCTTTAAGGCCAGACCAGTGGCAGAAGACTTCACAGAAAATACCTACTTTTTAATATGTATTTTCAGTTAATGGATAAATATATTCATGAGGCTTTGTAAGAGTGTTTTATTACTAATAAGAGTGTTGTAACTGTCACATTTCATATTCTAAAGAAATCACTTTTTTTCATTGCTTTAACAGATTGAGGGTTAACTCAAGACATTGAAGCTCATTTGCTGGAGTGATTTGTTTGGAGTTAATTAAAAAATCAAAATGCTTTTGTTAGTTGTAAGTGACTCACTGTTCCCTCTTCAGGTTGCACAGTTCAGATCGAACGCCGCAACTTAGATGGTCACCTGGCGGTGTGTGACTATCGGAGCCGGGAGTGCCCCAATGGTTGTGGTTACACCATTCTCAGTGCAGAAGACACACAGCATAATTGTGTAGCAGAGCTAAGAACTGAGCTAGAACTACTTCGGTACAAATCTTCTGTTTCTTTGGTTTTTGTGTTAGTCTGGGCCTGAAATTACTGCATAAAGCACTTCAAATACTAGCACTGGATTCTGGTATGTGTTAGAAAGTCTGTTAATTACGTGATACTAATGGGCCAGAGTAATATTATGTGTCAGCATAGACTTTAAAATCTTACTGCTTTGATTTGTTTGCTACCTTTTTGTCCAAGTTATCATAAATCCTAAAATACCATTGCTGGCTGTTGAACTGCAAGCCAACTATGTAAAATGATAGGATTCCTAACAACAACTGGAATGAAACTGGCCTGACATATACCCAAAGTCACATTATGTGGTTAGTTTATTTTTATTTTTTATAAATACGAAGGTAAAAATCTGTTATTATTTTGTCAGGAACAGACTGATAGGTTAAAACTCTGAGGATCTAGTTCTCAGTTTTTATTAAAGTCCTGGCAGATCAATAACATTTAGTTTCATTTAAATTAATAAATAGTACTATGCTGCCTCTGGAGAGGTGTCCTGTAGAATATGATGGCAATTAGATTGGGCTGTTTGGCTGAAGGAAGGTTCTCTGGAATTTGGAAATATTTTTTTTTTCTCATACTTCCAAGATCTAACAAGGAGAAATAAACTTTCTAGGTCAGAAATGATCTGCAGAGTGGAGGAAGCAAAACATGAGATGGAGTCAAGGTTAGATTCACAGAGAAGACATATGGTCCAAAAAGAGAGCATTCTGCAAAATGAAATTGAAGAACTAAAGGTAAATATGATAATTTTTCAATTTTTTTCCTCTCCTGACAGTCTGGCTTTTTGCTGTTCTTATTTTGTTAATGTGGCCTCATGCAAATGAGAATCACACCAAGTATGGGGAGCAAAAGAGGTGTTAGCACAGTGCTTTACCGAGGCTCATCAGCTCCCCTGAGGAGCAGGCCGAGTGCTGTATTGGTGGGGTTTCTCTGCTTCCAGTTCACTTGGAGCGAACCTGGACAACCCTGTACCGCCCCTGCGTTGTTCTGTGCCTACATAACATCGGTAGATCGGTCTGAAACTCCTGCTCAGTATCTAAACATGAGGCGTACGTCAGAAATTAGATGTAATTTAAATATCCAGCTCCTTTCCTAGTGCTGTCCAAAGTGGCTTAATCCAGTGCTGACACAGAGCCCTGCTGCAGACAGTGGCATTTACAGGTCGGTTCCGCTGCGGTCAAAAGGTTGGCAATTTGCACTTAATCAAGTAACGAGGAAAGCTGTCTTCCCTTTTCATTCATCCATTTCTCACACTGTCACAAAATAATGATTTTTAAAGCCCAAGGCAATGGCTGTGCTTTATAGCTTACATTTTTATTTTCACTGAATTTGATGTTCAATCCTTGGAGAACGTATCTGAACGTAACCAAAACCTGATTTTGCTTGGCGTCCTGGAATACAAACTTTAAGCAGCAACTGGATAAATCCACTGCTTCTCATTATGCTTTACAAGAAAACTTTTTGCACTTTTAGGAAAACTGTGTAGCAATCTTTGAAACAAGACCATCTCAGCAGGTGAATGCTGGGTTGCATCTCAAATAGTTTACATTTGTTCTGCTATCAATGTAAGTGTTGCTTATTCTTTATATATAGTCTTTATTTGCTACGTGTGTGGCAAATTCAACTTCTTACCACCCTCACCAGAAAAGCGCTTGTTTCTTGCAGTAAATTTGTATTTGCTTTTCAGAGCCAGATGTCACGAATGATGTCAGACGTACGCTCTCTGATGGCTGCAGAGAGACAGCACCGGCAAGAGCTGGAGCAGGCAGAGCTGGAAAAACGGGAATTAATGGAGCTGCTGAGGGGGCTGCAGAAGGACTGTCGATTAACTACTAACGAAGGAAGCAGGAAGTCAACGAATTTCCGCCCTCTAGCGCGACTAGAGAGTGTAAAACGAAAACCGAGGGAAGTTACAGTTATCTAAACAGAAGTAAGCTCAAAAAGCGTTTTCTTCTGATTTCTGTGACCATCTGGCAACTTTTCTACTTTTTGTGAATGACTGGTAAACTGTAGATCACTTCTGCTTTACCTGTTTGGTTTCCTTTTTTAAATCTAGATTACTTCTTTATTTCCTCTTGGGACATGAAAACAAACGGGAGTTTTCCTTTATGGAACACTGGGCATTAGAACCAGTAATTAGCATATACATTTTTAGCTAATGTTTTTATAAAAAGGGGGAAGGAGGCTTGATTTGTTGTCTCTTCAGTGCATCACTTACAGGAGTCTTTCAAGCCTGAAAACTAGAGCCTTTTAAACTCAAAGATCCTTAAAGGTCGTTTCCCTCCTGGTCCTTTATGGTCCCTGTGAGTCTCATTCATGCTTATACTTGAAACAGAAAGAAAATGTGATCATCAGTAGCAACATTTGGGATCTACTTAGTTTTGAGAAAAGTCAGTAATAGTTAGTAAGTCAGTAGTAGAAATTGAATCATTTTGTTTGTGTATAGTCTGTAGAAGGTCTATTTCAAAGGTGGAAAGCAAGCACTTTAAATTGCAATTCTACTGCTATGTAACAGCTTCAAGTGAGGTTGACTTTTACTTTAGAGCTTCTCTAATTTCCCAGGCTGATGCACACTTAAGAGTCTAATACCAAAGCCCAAGGTCATGAAGTCATCTAAAACCTTTCAAATAGATGTGTGAGTAACTTGAAGTTTCTGGGAAGGGATCTGTGTTTTCTATAAAAATTTGAAGCTTTTATATGTGAAAATATCAGCTATTTCTACAGGGTTCTTTAAGCTTAAGACCAGCCCATTTGGGACTCAATATCTTTAAAGAATATATAATGATCTTGAGTATCCTTACTTTTCTTTCAGCAGGTTTAAGGCTACTTGAACATTAATAGATCCACAACTGGTGAAAATTTGCACAGTCACTGGGACTTCGGACTTCTTTATTAATACTCAAGTTTGGAACTGTTTAAGAGCTAGGAGATTTTAACAGACCCACCAATACTGAATCAAGGGGGCATTTATGTGTAAGGACCGCCTGAGAAACGTGTACAGTTCAAAGACTTTTCTCTCCACTTCTCGCACAGCCTGTCCGTGGTGTTGTCAGTGCTAGAATTAAGCCATATTCTGTAATTCATGTTGCAGCTCTTCAGTGCAGGATCCAGGGGAGAACCTGGCCTCCCATTTACTGAATGTGCTAAATCAGTTTTGAGCTTTCAGGAAAACGTGTGCAGGTGCAACAATCTGCATAAGCTAATTTTATAGCTTCATTTCTGCGCATGCCTTGCTGGCACTTAGAGCAACGCTTTTATGGCTAACAGCATAACCAAAGAGAGAGGTGGCAACCTTCTTCAGCGCACCCACTACGTTACGGAGGCTTACGGTCAGGGCTGTCTTCATTTCAGACATTAACAAATCCTTCTAACTTGCTGTTTCTTTAGTGCCACTGAAGCAGATGGTCAGGCCTTGAGCATTCAAAAACTGACAGAAATCACTCCTTTAACATTTTTTTGTTGTTTTTCTGAAGAAAACGTTCATAGGACGAGTTATGTCCAAATACTTGTTTTCAGCCCTTATATTCTCAATTAAATTGCAATCACTGACAGTATTTAGGTTGCTGTAGCAGTCTCACCAGCTCACCACATCGTGTGTCCCTTAAGCAGCCGTATTGAATAGGCTGAACGAGTGAAACAGTAGCGCTGGTTTGGAAAGACCTTCACTCACACTAACCATTCAGGGGTCAGTTCACATACATCTGTGTGTGTATTAAAGCTGTAGGTAGAAAAGAAGTGCTTATGTTATCTTTGTGTTCTAAATGAGCAAGCTGGTGGTGTCTGTGCTCTCTGTGAGTGTTTGAGCATTCACACTGATTTTCAAGCTCCTCGGCCACACCAGATTTCATGCTATTAGAATTGATCAGTGCTTCTCTGTGTACTGTAACCGTGTGGTTCCGTGATGTGACTTTATTTACTTTGATTAATGTGAAAGAAGAAAATTACTTCAGGATTCTGTAGAACTCAGCCGAGCTGGATCATCTCTCCCAAGTTGCAGGGCACTAATGCATCACCCAGTCCTTGCTGGTGGGGGAACACAGAAAAGAGCAATATCATCTCTGTGCTTTTTCTGTAATGGGATCTCTGCATTTGTTTTGTTTTAGGAATTTCACCCTCATATTTATGACCACATTCCTTCTAGTGTAGGAAATCTGGTTTAATTGATTTTTACTGGGCATTTGGTCTGCTGTCTGTCACAGACATGAAACCGCGTGAGAAAGCGCATCCTAGGGCGTAAGGAAGGCCTTCCTGCTGCACAGTCTGTGTAGCCTCTAGTGGCAGCTCTGGAGAGTCTGAACTTCCAGTGTTGAACTGTGGTCACACTTTGGGCCCTCCTGCTGCTGGAATGACCCGTGGGCTTGGCTTTGCTTCGGCGCTTGCAGAGATATTTCCAGCGGGCACAGAGCAGCTGATGGCATCGCATCCATCCACTTACTTCAAGCTTAATTCCATCCCTCTGTGTTGATAACTGTTCTGCACTTAAAGTTTTCTTCTACTAATGAACTGCTCTCAGGGTGGTGTATGCTGAAGTACGGTCATCATTTTACCTGTCTTATAATTAAACAGCCCTTTATGTTAATATTTGATCTACTTTTAGCTTTTCCAGTCTCACGCATTACACAGCTCTGAATACCAGCTGGCAGAAGCAAGGGATGTTTTTCTTCCTTCCAAGTAGCCTGTTAATCCTTTTTACAAAAACTACGGGTCCAAACACTGGAGTAGACTTGGTGTAAGTGCAGACATTCACTGGGTAACGCTGCTTCCCTGGGCACCATCGGATCTTAGGATTAGAGGAGAGAGGCTGCTGGAAGCGCATTAGGGGAGTGCTCCAGCACTGCCTTACTGGTGTTACTACTGCTCGTACTAAATCGTGCTTTAACCAGTTCCGTTTCTTCTCACGTGGACCAGTAGCCGTGCAAGCAGTTGTATTTTTGGATGCTTCCAAGAGCACTTTGCAGCTGGAAGGGGGTGCCAGGGGAGGAGGAGGAGGAGGAGTAAGCACGGTGCAACTGGCTTCCCTCCACAAAGCAGCTGCACCGGGCGCCTTACTAGGGTAAACTGCTGTCTCGTGGCATTACAACTAACGAGCTGTTAGAATTAAGAGATTAAACCTTTTTCCACAGTCAAGTGGGTACAAAATGTACTGGTACCAAACCGGGGAGGTTCGCAAACAAAACTCCAAGAGAACAAGCCTTCAAGTGAAGCAAGACTACAGGGTGTTACCATGAGTCCGGGAAATCCTTATCCTACATTAAATCGGGGGGAAAAGAATAATGCTAAGGATGTATGTAAAGTAATTGATATTGTAAAGGAATTGGTAAATTTGTCTTTGAAAGAAAATCAACATTTGATTTGCATATTGATTCTGAAGGCCCAAGAAGCCAGTTAATAAAAACACATCAACTAGTTCCCCTAAACTGACTTCTCCACTTGAGAGGTCAAATTCAAGACAAAATACCATTTCCTCTGTTCCCATCAGCATTACAGCTGCCCTCCCTGTGCTCCCTGTTGCCACCAGGGTTGCTTTATTTGCAACAGGGAGAATTTCTGATAAGTTTAGATGAGTTTGAGCAAAAGGTGTGGAACTGGGAACCCTGCGGCCGAGTCGGGGGTGGGAGCAGCGAGGGACAGTTTTGCTGGAGTTCCTAATTCAGGTGGCAGTTCTTAGTTGTTACAATTTTAGTAGTAGATCAACAGTCTCACATGGGCCGAATTAATTGGGTAGCAGAGCAGACACGTACAGGAGCTTCTTGTCAGCCACAGAAGGGAAAGGAATTACACAGTCAACAACAGACCTAATAGAGCGATAGGTTTTTATCTCAAATGTCCTTCGATGTTTTCAAGAAGTTTAATGTATTACCAGATCCCGGGTGGCAAGCAGTTCCTAAGACCTCTAGGAACAGGTAGCCTTGCAAAGGAAATTTTCCACGTGGTGTCCCCTGGGATGTTTCTGGCCCAGTGCTTTTCTGCAGCCGTTTTGACTGGGAAGCGCTGGATGGAATTTGGAAGGAGCGGTACCAGCCTTGCCTTTCCCCCGGCCTGCTTCTCCAACCAAGGATGGTAGGTCAGGGAGATTTCACTACATCAATAGATGCCTTTTTATAAAGACCTACAATTCTATGCAACTTTCTCTTAACAAATAAACGTTGAACTGTCTTCCAGCGTTATGGTTCACTGCCAACCTATTTACATTTTCTACCTTTATACGTACAGGAGAGGGATGAAGCAGTGCTTAATAGGTCTTAACCTCTAGCCCCTAAAGGAAACAGTAACACTCTTTGTATCTCTTTGAAGCACACTTTGTATAAAAATGGAACTAATAAAGGGTTTATACCATAACTAACAAGAGTTGGGTTCACTTCTTTCTGTTACAGAAGTTTCAGCACCTTTGCTACCAGATGAAATGGCAAAATTTGGGCATGCTGGCTCCACAGCACCGGAAGTCACAACTAAACTACAATGCAGGGTCAGCGCAGTGGAGCAGGTGAGGCAGTGATTTGCCAAATAGAGGCTGTACAGAGCAATGAACAAGGCAGGAATTCAATCAAACCACGTTCCCCTTCCCAGAGGGGAGTTTCTGACTGGGATGAGCAGCCGTTTTGAAAGCAAAGAGCTAGAAAAAGCTGGAAACTCCTGCACTACAAGATAGAACTGCAGTCCTGCACAGAGAGCAGGATAATAAACTGGCAAGAAGGGAAAAAAATTAATTCACTGTCCACCAATGAAGGGATCTCATCCCTGATATAGGTTTTCCATAGCCACTACAGGAGCCCAGGAGGGATATGAACATGTAAGATCAGGAAAACAAGAGCATTGTCCAGAAGTTGTAATCTAGGGAAGCGTTTGCTTCAACATGAGGCATCTGGACACGGGGCACTTCAGAGCGCAGAGTTCTGCACAAAGTTCTCTGTGTGACCTGTCTCAGGTGTATTCTCCTCCCCCACAGGAGGAGTTCCTCAGAAGAGGGAAATAAAGGCTGAAAGCTTCCACATCACACCCAGAGAGAGCAGCACAAGAGCTTGCAGATAACCTGCAGATCCCTGCTTGTACCCACCCAGCTTCCTCTGGCCTTCAGCCGGAACAGAATAATAAACTGCAGAGAATCAGAATTGTCTAGTTTGGAAGGGACCTTTCAGATCAAGTCCAACACTTGCCACTGCCACCACCAAACCATTGTCCCTCAGCACCACATCGACACGGCTTTTAAATACCTCCAGGGATGGCGACTCAATCACTTCCCAGGCAGCCTGTTCCAGTGCTTGACAACCTCTTCCATAAAGAAATTCTTCCTAAAATCCCATCTAAACTCCTCCAGGCAGTACTTAGATACTGGCTTTCGCCACTTCCAGCGTTCCGGTGCTCCAGTCAGGAAACAAAACTTGCACCATTTCTTTTTGGACAGAGTATAAAAAGCAAAATTCCGTGCTTAAAAGTGTTATTTACTACAGCAGGAAGCCAGCTGAAAGGAGCAATCCAAATAACTCCCGAGTTTTAAAACACTTGAATGTGTCCAGGAAAGGAACCGCTTTGCACCACAGGGTCACAGAACTGTAATTCATTTTTAAAAAAGCAAACATGATAAGACATATACTTCTTTTTCAATTTAACTACATTTACAGTGCTTCCATACATCAAACAGTTTAACCAACCCTTTATTTCCTCTTAGTTTGAAAATTATTAGCGTGACATGCCATGGAGTTGAAACTTTCATGAACCAATACTGTATATTTACATATTTATCCCATGCTCAACAGTTAACTTTTCAAATTCCCTGACAGAAAGCAAATGATTCATATCCCTGCTAGTTTCCAACACAATAAAGTTTCTAAAAAAATAAAACAACCTTAAACACATGGTCTAAAGGAGCCAGTCAGCTTTAAAAATATTTATGCAGTGCTCCTTAAAAAAATAGCATTAATACCTGTAATGCCTGTGAGATCTCCACCCATTTTAGTCATCACAATTGCATGATTAGTAAAATGACACCCTCCTTTTCTTTTACCGTTCTGAGAATCATTTAGCTTCCCATCCAAATCTTCCTTCATGTTATTTTAAACAATGTTAAAACGCCCACCTTTGCGAACCGATACCATCCCCTTTTAACCGCACCCGGTTAATTAATCACCTTCATAGGCTACACCAATGGACTCTGTGCCAAGTAATCCCAGCGGGAACACTGCCTCGGGTCTCCAGACAGGGAAAGCACATGGAACAGGGGCCGGTTCACATAAAACCCGACATAATTTAGCGAGGCAATATAAAGCTAAAACAATTTCAATGGGAAGTTTTACCGTACTTTAGAAACGCTTCAAACAGGGCATTAAAGGCAGACAAGGCATCCAAAATAAGGTTACGTAGAACAAGAACATTACAACTGGACCTTACTTAAGTACACGAAGACCCCTTTATAGCACTTTGCTAATGTCAAGAGACCAAAGCATAAGTGAAAATCGAGCTCAGCTGAGCCTGGAAGTGGAGCTCCTTTGTAGAAATTGTACATGGCCTTTAGAAAAAGCTACCACTCCTCACCCCACCCAAAAATGCAATAAAAGGCTATTGAGAATCCATTAACTCTATGAAATCCCATGGAACCCAAAGGAACACAAACATGTACAAATTTCACTTCCATCACATTGAATTCAATATGAAAACAAATTTTGAGTTGAATCTAGCTGCAAGATTTCTTTCTGAATTCCTAGTTATCAAAGTTTTTCTTTCTGCAGTCTCAGTCCAATTCCAGAAACAAAGACCTATTTGAAGGGAAGGTTTAGCCCAACTGTTCCACTCTGGTTGGTCAGTTTATCCACCCCTCTGTACGGCCTCTCCTCAACCACGTAAGCAAGCAGAGACCGGAAGCTGATGAACTCCAGGCTCTCTAAGGGTACAGGTATCTTGCCTTTTCACTTCAAAGCATCCTCTTCTTTTCCAATGAAATAAACTCTCCTAACGCACAAGCTGGAGTGGTGAAGTAAATGCTAGAATTTTCTCTGATTCTCCCTGAAGTCGATGGCAGGTTTTCTACTAATTTTAACAGGTGCAGGATCTTAACTCGAGTGTCTAATCACATCACCAAAAATGTACAACAACATCCACAGAAATTACGTTTACATTTGTATTCTTTCACAGATCAATTCATTTCAGTCAATGTTCTATCACCTGCTACTTGAACTGCTGTCAGATGGACCTCATTCATTAGTAACTCAGACTGGCTGAAAAGAAAGGAAAAAAGGGCTCTAAACCTGAGAGAAAAAACTAAAATTGCCTTACATGTAGATATAGTTTTAGTTTTCTTGCAGTAATAAGTCACACACAAAACACCTGTACCTTTCTTTTGGCACAAAGAGTATTTTAGAAGTCCTTCAAGTCTTAACTCAAAGAGGTTCTTGACTGAGTATTGTCTACTGAAGTCCACAAAAAAATGAAAACATCCTTTCAAAAGGAACAAAAAAATTTACAATTGTACACAAAAAGTCTTGAATTTTATTGAAATTTCAAGTCTTGTATCAAACGAAAACTTTTCTTCCGACAAAAATATTCTCTTGGTGTCCTCCAGATACCAGTAACTCTGAATTGGTCCTTTAGTGCCGCCGTTTTTCTTTGTCATCTTCTCAGAAGTCCCCCACGGTTGGGCTGTTCCATTAGGTCTCATTTTATCGTGTGAAGGAACGTACATGACGGCCTCTTCCACTGCCTCCACTAACAAACTTTCCTCTCGAGCCACCACTGCTACTACTATTAGCACTTGTCCAAGACGGTCCAATTCCTCCCCGGCCTCTGGAAGCACGATCGCGAGGACTCGGTCGGTAGCCTTAAAGCAAAGAAAAGTATACTCAGTTG
>VXBJ01001690.1:253734-283672 GCA_013400055.1 Nycticryphes semicollaris | reverse complement strand
AAAAAAAAATGAAAAAAAAAGAAGAAGAAGAAGAAGAAGAAGAAGCCCTAGGCGTAGCAGCTGCTGGGAAAGCGTAAGGAACGAAAACCAGATGAGACACAAACGGGGTCTGTTTGCTCCTTTTTAATTTTCACTCGGCTTTTAGGCAAGCACTTGTGCTTGGATCGCCTCTCTAATTACCATGTAGGTTCGAAGACAACTGAATTGCGAAAATCTGAATGCGCAATTAAGATTCTGCGATCAAGTGTTCAATTCAGCAAGTTTTACGGATTACAGAGCAGTTCGTACGAAAGCATGTATTTGACACGGTCTCAGTGACAACTGTTCATATATGCTTAAAACATTTGCTGAATTTCAAGGTGTTTGCAGCATCCTTGCATGGTTTCATTTGTAAAGCGAAAATGAAATTCAAGGAATTCTCTATAGTTCGATGCCCATATGAATACCATGTACCTGCTGAACTTAATGGTCTCAATGGTGGCAGTGGACCCCTGTTAAAATTGCTTTGACCACCTCTACTGTCATTGTAGGTTCCCCTGGGTGTGCTCTGTGCGCTCCAACTTGAGCCTCGAGCGCCTTCGCGACGACTGTAATTTCCTAGAGGGGGGGAAAAACACACTTAAGCAAACATCACTTTGGGTTTTTTTATCCTCATTTCAATCTTCACACTATTCAGTGGTAAACGGCGTATTTAAGTAATTCAAACAGATAAAGCTACTCTGCATCAACATGCCCTCAGTATTCTAATTCAAAGTCTACAAGTTGCTGGATTATAGATAGAGTTCGGTGAAAATGTCTGGTTTTCTGCATGAACTCAAGTTTTAAAGAATTTACATTATCTAGTGTATTAAGATAGGCTCCTACACTTGAAGGGGTTGTGGTGAAGTAAACCCCAATACTTATAACTTGACTAAATGGAAGTACTTTCTGTTTCTACTGCGCGAGGACTTGCCCTGATTACTGGATGGAAGGGAAAGAAAAGCAACCTCCTTTTCATATATGAAAAAAACTTGACACTCCAGCTAAAAATCTCCAGCTTCACTGAAAATTGCATCTTGTTCTTGTCAGGATCTTCCTTCTTCTAACTCAAAAGCCTCATTTAAACCCAGAGGTGTATTGTGATGCTTGATTTCAGAAACTGTCATGTCACAAATGGTAGAGAGGGGTTTTTATTTTTCTGACAGCATCTCTGAAGCATTCCAACAGTTGCTAAACGGAAACAACTACTTGCTTTTGTAAAAGAGAGGAGGAGAGAGGCAACACGGGAGCTGGCAGCCTTGTTTCCATTCCACAGCACTCGAGAGAACCTTTTCTTGCGATTAACAACGTATTTCAACATCACTGCCTCAGGAACATCTCACACCAGGGCAATTAACTGCTAGTAAACTGGGTTAGTAGAACTGAAGTGCTTTTGGCGTTCATTTACTCCCATTCTAATACAGGAAACAACTTACCTTTTGAAGCAGGTGGTGTAAAGAACCTGTTCTGACTGTGAAATGCTCCTCGTCCTCCACGATTCCCTGAGAACCCACCGCGCGAAGAAATCTTCTGTGACACTTTTGGTGGCCTTTTGGCTGGTGGTATCCCATCTGGAGCAACCACTTCTTTGCTCTCTGCAGCAACAAAGTCATCCACGTGCATGGAGGGCGGCCTGCTCGTATTCTGTTTCCTCTGACGGAAGATATCGTGTGGTCGAATTCCTTGTCCAAATCCTCCCCTGCCTCGTCCTCTTGGTGGTGGCACAACATGAGCTCTCTTTGCTGGTTCTATGTACTCAGATTTCCCACTGTCATAACAAAACATGATTTTTTTGGTTAATGTAAAAATATATTCACACTGAAGGCCAGGCATTCTCCATATTGAGGATGCCGTTCGAAAGGTATTAGACATTTTGAGAATATACAAATCGGGGCTCAACACACTGTTTACTCATTAAACTCATCTTACCTGGAAGTTATGAAGGTCTCGTGCTTGTGCTTGCCGAGTTTGAACCCTTTTGTGGTTTTTGTGCGGCCAGGAGACGATGGTTCTGACAAAAATGACCTTTCCAGTTCAGCTTGCAAGTCAAAGTCACTGCAGCCCTTCTCCGACAGTTCAATTAAATCAACTTTTACCTGCAATGACAGAGCTTAGTTTTACCACAACAATCACTATTAGCACCTCTGAAGAAGAAAACATCCTGCACCAGGATGGAAGAGAGTCAGCTAAGGAAGGTCCTTTACCGGAGCAAAAAAGCTCCATCCTCTACCTTTTAATGCAGCTGCGTGGCTCAAAACCAAAAGCAGCAGTAACAAAACAGAAAAGCAGCAGCGCTGCAGCAAAATTGTCTGGATGGTTCTGAATCTCAGCAAAGTCAAGAGCACAAGCTTTCAACTATGAACACACCTGTCTTGTCCCTACCCGACCTACAGTGAGGCACTCTTTCGCTTAAGGCACAGCCCTTCAAATTTAGTAATGCTGCTTTTATACAGGAATCAACAGAAGAAAAATAAAGAAAAAGAAGAAGTTAAAACACAAGTATCCTTGCACGTAAATTAAAAGAGAGTAAAACTAAAAAAGAAGAGGGAAGGTAATGAAGTCGACAGAAACTGATTATTTCTCACATGAGAAGGTAAGCCACTGTCAATTGTTTAGTTAAAAAAGTTATTGTATATTTCTCAATTTACATTATGAAAATCAAGTTTCAAATACTGTGAAAAGTTTTTGTTCAATTAGTTTAATTTACTACTGCCATTTTTTCCACTTCTGTCACATCAAAGATTTAAAAAAAACAAAACCAAAAAAAAAGTGTAGCTACCAGGCTCTTTGGATATTCCTGCAATGACAGAAGATGGGCACGGAAAAGAAAATCAATCACATTCTTTGTCTACCTTTAACTCAAACTGCTGAAAAGCCCCAGCAGCAACGCAAAACAGTTCCTCCAAAGGTGGGAATTCTGCATGAGGGCACTGCAGAAGGTGGCTACTTCTGAGGGAACCTGAAGGCATTTGATAACAACCTTTAACAAATGCCAACGCCTATATCCAGCTCAGTTTACAAGAGTGAGCTCAAGCAAACACACTGTTTGGCCATCTGAGTTTCCGATGCTACTAGCTCCCGTGAACCCTCACTTTTAAATCCACCTCAGTTACGTTAATGAAGCCTTTTACCATATCCAGATCAGTGTCTATTTCTTCAGCCTGAAAGGGCGAGAACCACATGGACTTCAGCTGGTCATCCATCACATCTGCCAACATGTATGTAGTCCTGTAACAAAACACCACCAACGCCTATTTGGTTATGAACCACAACTGCAAGCATAGGCAGCGTTACAGACCCTGGGGTGAACGTTGCTGCCTTACCCTTGATACTTGCACGAAATTAAACACAGTGGGCCTAGCAGGTAGTAGTGACAACAGCACTGCTGACACCCTGTTTGTCATACACTCACGCATACATTACTGCAAACCACAAGTATCACGCTCACACACTTTACCTGTTGTTAAACAAATTCTGAAGAGAGTCTGGTGGAGAAAGAACAGGCTCTACGTCTTGGTCACTCAGCGGACAAGAATCACCTGCCGATTCCAGCATCTGCCTCACTCCCACAATGTTGTCCAGTAAGGACTCAAGGCCATCATCTTCCTTAGAACGATCCTAGGTCAACACAGAGCAAGTCAGAATTTTTTCTCCTCAGAGAAGGAAGCAGGCTTTTGTTAATTAAAAAAAAAAAGGGGGGGAGGGAGGGTACCACACAAAACAGTCTATCCATCCACAGATAGTGAAACTAAGACACCTGAGTACACAAAAACCAGCAGAGCGCTCCCCAGTACACTGTAAAAACAAACCATGTCACCACAGGCACATTCTCCATTTCCAGTTGATGCAATAACCTCCATAACATAGTCCCAAAGAAAGCGTCACCCCAGGTTTCAGTTAACAAGCTCTCTACTACAGCATTCCAGGATCTGAAGGGTCTATTTCTCCTTCGGTACACCTGTGGCTTTTGTTCTTTTACCACAGATGTAGGCAGCCAGGGAAGGGACAGGAGGGAGTAAACGCCTTTCCAGTGCTTTGTGACCAACAGGCTGTGGAGCAGCTGATTTGTGGACTTCTCAATTAGCCATCTACTGCACAGCTGCCATCAATTATGTAGGATTAGAGTTGAATATAAGGGTTAAGTTTGCAATTAGAACCACAGAAATGTTGGATGCATTGAATTTTGCACGTTCTCTAGTCCAATTTCCCCCTCTTTGAAGCAGGACTATCATCAAAGGCAGATCAGGTGAGCCATAACTTTAGCTGTGTCTAAAAAAAACCTCCAGTAACAGAGAGCCCACAGCCACTCTGAGCAACCTGTTCCAGTGCTACACTTCTCTCTCAGTGATTATTTTTTTCCCGTAATGTCAACCTGAACCTCTGAAGCCACAATTCGGGGCCATTGCTCCCTGTTTTATCAACTGGAGTTATCAAAAGGAATTTGATTCCACCACATTCGTTACTTTCCCCCAACCAGCTGTAAGCAGCTCTGAGATCACTCCTTAGCCCCCCTTTCACCAGGCTAAACAAGCTCGGCTTCCTCCTCCTCTCTCTATCCTTCAGGGATAGCTCAGAACAGTCTGTCTCATTTGTAGTGACCACCCACTGTTGGCCCATGTTCAACCTAACACCCACCATACCCACCTGGCCCTTTTCAGCACAGCCCACATCAAGGTACAGGGTCATCCTGCTCCCACAGCAGAACTTTGCATTTTTCCCAGCAAACCACACAAACTTTCTGCTAAATGAATCCTAGCAAGTTTACTGAGACCCCTCTGGATTGAAGCTTTGCTGTTTGTCACTCCCCCAGCTTATTGCCATCCACAAATTTGCTGCAGATGTATCAATCGTTCATGTCTCTCATGACAACATCCAACAGCATCAGTCCCAGTACTCACCCCTGGGTATTCCGCTTGTTACAGGTCACCAGTAACATCAAGCCACTGCTAAGAAGTGCTTCCTGTTGGTTATTACATTAACAAGTTGCTTCACCATGATCCAGCGTTCTCTGTTGTATGCATTCACTGCCTCTTGTCACACAGTTAACTGCCTGTGCTCTTATGGTGTGCAAATACTCCTAGTGCAAGGGGATCCCAGCCCTACCTGAAGCTTCGTAGCATTACAACAATACAAACAAAAAGTTCAAATCCATCCTGCATCAGAATAGGTGATTTTCAAACATCAGTATTAAAACAATAGCAACAGCTTTTACCAGCACCACAAGGTATGCCACAGAATTGTGCACCTATCAAGGAGGGATAGCCTATATTGTTTTAAAAACACGTTCAGATAAAAGACACAACATCAACCTGAGGATTTAAATTCTTTTACCATAACATGTTTCTCCAGATCAAGCAGCAGGTTTTCTGGTGTTTCTTCTTTGTGCTGCAGTAGATGTTTTAACTCTGCAGTAGTCAGGCCCAGTGTTCTGCCTGGATGAGATCCATCTGCTTCCATAAGGCTTCCGTCATCACCACAGCACCCCTGAAATGTTTGACAAGTGGGAAATAAGTACACCTAAATCTTCATTATACTTCTGGACTGCAAACCCTTTAGAATTCAAATGTACATCAGAGCAAATCTAGCAAAGCTAGAGTAATCTTTGGATTTAAAAACATATTATGCAAAATATTTTAATAAGGTACACTTCAATAGGCAGGTTTGGATGCCCCATCAAGATGAATGCAATCCTTTCCTATATAAACTGAGGTTTGTATCACAGAATTAACTAATATTTTAGATTCCTTTCTTATACTACACATCAATACAGCAATTCTCTAACAGGATGCCATGAGTCTAAAAACCGAACACAATAGCGTGCTATTCACTTAGGAAATCAGAATGAATCAATATGCCCTTCTTCCTGCTGAAAAATCCTCTTGTTTACTAAACACACATTCTGCCAAGCTTTCACAGATTTCATTAAAAACTAAAGGTGGCACTAATACTACTGATGGAAAAGCCTTACAGAGCAATCAACTGCTTTCTGAAATAATTATTACTGAGCATGTCTCACTGCAGATCTCACAGAAACACAGCTGAGTTTCTCTAAGTACCCAAATCCACGTTCACTCACCAGCGTCTCAGAGTTCAGAATCTGTCGCATAAAATCCAAAAAAGAAGAGGCCAGTTCACCTGTGTCTTTGCTAAAACTAGTTATTACTCGCTTTAACACAGTGTACAGAGCATTGCTGTGTTTTCTCAGAGAGCTGTTTTCACAATGAAAAGAGAAAAAATACTTTATTAGTGCATACATTGTGAGCATTCCACGGTAAATTGTTGTAAGAAAACAATGTATATGCAAAATAAATTTGGTAAATTTTACAAGTATCAAGTTGAGTTTTGATTACGAAGCTGGAGCTTCGTTATTTTCTCCACACTAGAGTGCTGTCCTCACCAGTGCTGTCTCCAGGTATTTCAGGCTGCATGTATACAGCTATGCATACTACAGTGGTATCTCTAAAACCTGCAAGAAATTATGTTTTTATCTTTGACAGAAAAGGGATAGGAGTAAAAAAATATTTGCTTGCACAAGGGCCTTATGTATAAAGCAGCATCAAGTTTGCTGCCACAATTTCACTGCATCCCATGATGCCTAAATCCAGAGCCAAACTGGAAAAGTAATCAAGACCGAACCAGCAAGGCTGTGCGCTGAAGCTGTCAGCTAGATACATGGGAACACGGAAACAACAGCATCTTTACCGGCTTATTTTTCATTTGCAGGTTGTATGGCTTCTTGCAGCCTGTGCAGCACAGTTCTGCAGCGCTACTTAGAAGACTGTTTTGAACAACCCTTTGTTGACAAAGCTCCAGCTACTACTTTTTTCGCTTTGGGAACCTCACAACTTTCTTGCCTCTCCACACCTCACCTTCAGTGGACAGAAACAGGTCCAAATACAGGACAATGAATTCAAGTGTCTAAAGAACACAGCACTGTCCAATGTATGTATATATTCTGTTCCAAAGGGACTGGAGTGAAAAAAAAAAAAAGTAGTTCAAAAAAAAACCAATCCTCATTTCAAAAACCTTAATTGCCTGGAGGTCAGAATACTATGGGCAAGTGCAAACTGAATCCCCTCAAAATAGAGAGAACGACAGACAGCTCTCCAACGTCCCAGCTAAGAGCTCCGACTACTGAGTGACTCAAAGGGAAGAAGACAAGCACTGTATCTCATTCTAATCCTCCAGCCTTGAAGTGGGGAAATGGAGTGTAAAAACCTTTTTTCAATGCTTGCTTTGTTTCTTGCAAGAAAGTGCTCCTGTGTGCATACTGCAGAAATGATTCAGAGGTGAAATAAAAGAAGACCAAAACACTGAGTAAAGCCCCAATGGGAAATGCAAGTTCACGTGCCTCAACATTTCCTACTAGAAAAATAGGAAATTATTTCACACTGCAGAAGTCCTTAAATAATTGTAAGTCATCAGCAATATCTTAAGACACCGTACCTCTTTAAGTGATAGAAGCCATAGTCATGCTCTGTGAGGAACATCATTGTTCGGATACACGTCAGCAGACAAGTGTAACTGCTCTCAGAATTAGTTAATGTTTCCATCAGACAGTCACAAATTGAGGGCATCAGGTCTTTGCTTGGTAAGGAGTTGGAAAGCTGCTCTGATTCAGACACAGAGCCTTCTGACGAACTTGGTAAAATGAGTGCAATATCCTGTAAAAATGATTATTGCACACGTAGTAAAAAATGCGTTCTGTATGCCAGCAGTAAGTATAAAACATACATTAAGTCAGAAGCACTAGGTTCTTTCACTACCCCTTAATCATCTTATTCCAGGATTTCAGTTATTATTGACCAATAAAACACTAATCCAGAGCATACTTTTTAATTTGGTTCTGATAAGGGTTACCAACCACTATTGATTTTTAAAAACATAAAAGCTTCCAAGGGTGAAACGTGACAGCAGAGCCACAACTAAGAGCCAAAGAGCCATTCGATAATACACATACACTTCCTTGCCTCAGTAGCCAAACTGTCCCTTAATCTCAAAACACTCATCAAAACACGAGGAGCAGCTCAGGTGACTTGACTTGTTCAGCCTGGAGAAGGCTGAGGGGTGTCCTCACGGCAGTCTACAACTTCCTCCAGGGGGGCAGCAGAGAGGGAGATGCTGATCTCTGGTGACCAGCAACAGGACACATGGAAAAGCTGCATCAGAGGAAGTTCAGGTTGGACATCAGGAAAATGCCCTTCACTGAGAGGGTGGTCAGTCACTGGAACAGGCTCCCCAGGGAAGCGGTCACCAAGCCTGTCAGAGTTCACGGAGCATCTGGATGACACTCTTAGTCATGTGGTTTAGTTTTACATAGTTCTGTGAGGAGCAGGGAGTTGATTCAACGATCCTTATGGGTCTCTCCCAATTTGAGATATTCTATGACTCTATGGTTCTATGAAAGTTAAGAGGCTGCAGACACCATCTAGGAAAGTTTAAGATCTACTGGTCCCTCCGCATTTTACATAAAATAAAACAAGATTGACTTTCACAGTGAATTTTCATGGGCAAAGAGCTCTTGTTTATATGCAAATGGCTGATTAATCTCTACGGACCAAAAATGCCCCAAATGTCCTTTGCAGAAGTGGGTAAGCACTAAAGCAAATAAATACATGCAACTAGTTAGGTGATTAATGATGTGCAAATCTATGCACGGAACTAATGAGAAACTACCAGGGCTAGTCTATGAATCAGTTTTCAGATAACATTTCTAACTTTGCTCTGGTAACCCATGCTTTGTTTTTTAATGGTGAAGTTTTATAGTAGCAGTGTATCATACACATCTTGGTATTTGGAATACGTTTCTAAGAGGTTCCAGTTAGACAGCTAAGAGATACATATTTATTCAATTGGGAAAAAGGTGAAGAGTGACAACTCAGGTTTTGCCAGTGGTCCATAGGGAGAAATGGCACCCCCCTCTCAGCTGAGGGACAGTCAATCTTTGTGCCATTCAGGTTTTGGTCTCTAATGAGCTACTATAACAGTGCATGTAATGTAAGGAAAGCCATAAAATGAAAGGATTTACATTCCAGAGCAACAAGACAGCGGGTCCACCAAAGCAGCCAACCATAGGCACTTTTTCTTTTTGTGTTTTAACAATGTTGGTGGCTTTGGGTTTTTATTTTGGAAAAAAAAAGCAGGCATCGAAAAAAACCCTCATTTCGTCTCCGACAATTATCAATACATGTTATGAATTAAATATAGAAAATACCTGATCACAGAGGGACTGCAAAAGGGACGTTACATATTCAGCACACTGTTGATGAGTGACATTGTCCCCAGCTGATCGCATCAAAGCCAAGAGCTCCTGGAAAACCTCTGCATACTTTTCTTCTCCTTTAGTAGTTCCACTGATAAGATGCAAAATAGCCAATTTGCAAGCTTTATGTGAAGCCAGGGCATCCAGTAAAGCAAGCAACCGAGTGGTCTGGCCGGTGTACTGTTTCTCTTTATCTTCTGGGTTGCTGAAAGGATATCAAGGCACTTTGAAAAAGCTGTTTGAAAGTGATCAAGAAAACTACAAAAACAACCATTACAGGAGTCATGTAATTCTGCATTTTTAAAATAACATCTAATTTATGAACTTAAACTTACAGTTTCATTTGCTTTTTGAAAACTGCTCAACTTTCACAAAGTGACTTCTGGTTGCATCATAAATTAACTAATCTACTATGCATGTAACATGCCATTGAGCATCTACTCATATATCGATACATACGCTTTAATACAAACAGCATCTAAATCTATGTGGATAATTATTCTTTTAAATAAACAGTATTCATTGTTTCAAATCCCTCTGAATTTGTGATACTCAACCTCCTCCAGCTTACACACATCTGTGCATTTTCCTGTTAGCATGCAAATCCCAGTCTAGCAAATTTTACTGGGCTACTTTTCTTAATTATATCTGCAAAGTGCTTCTAAAGGACTTTTCTCATAAAATAAGGCTTTGTAGGGACAGCTTGAAGAAAGTCTTCCTAAAATACTCAGTATAAACATACAATCTGAAACATAAAATCTGAAACTACAGTCTACATCAAAACTTAAAAATCTGAGATGGTTCCATGTTAACATTAAGCATTATCAGGACACAGTATACAGCACTGGACTGAAAATTCATTCTGTTCATAATGGATGAGCAGAAACATCTGAAAGTACCTTTTCTTCTGCTCAATCTACTACACAGAACCAAGACGAATTTAATAGTTCATTAAAGAAATCTTTGCAATAGGAAACAAAGATACCTCTGTAGGTCTTCAACAATCAGATCCAATACAGTCCTCATGATAAGAAGCGCAGTAGGTGAAGCCAAGTCACACAACTGTACACAAATCCGTCGCAACATATGCTGAATGGGCTGGCAAGATGAACCAGAGAAAGATCGAACTATCTCTTGGATCAGTTTGGCTTGAACATGCAGATGCATACTCCACAGCTTCCTGGTGTTGAGTGCCACTGAAATATCATGTGGTTCAATTACCTGCAGGAACAGAAAGACAGGAATTTTTTTCCTTTACACCTTTATCACAAAACCTGAATTCTACCACAAAGTCTAAACAAAGACTAACACTGTCTCCATCAAAAACATGCAATATCATTGTCTTTATTATCATTGAATAACAGGGCACAATTCCAGCAAATCAGGTACTCCTTCAGGAGCATGGGTTGTCACACACCTTTTGTGCTTGCTTATTATTAAAGGTCACAAGCCTTAATACACCCAGAGTATGGTATTCAGAGTTAAACTCAAAGGCTTCACAGACAACCATTTAAGGAAGAAAATGGGAGTCCTGGTAATTTTACATGGTACAGAAGAACAACATCTGACCACTAATTTAAAAAGAAGCTCCAAATAAGAGCATATTTGATCCTGATGAGAAAGGTGTACCTTCAAAGAACCTAGATGAACAAAAATGCTTTACAGAAACTTTAACTCATCCATTCACATACCTGTCTTTTCCACAACTACAAAACTGGTCTAAGTGTTATACATAATTTTTTATTCTTTAAAAACTAAGTAAATCTAAATTATACCTGAGTAGTCTGCATTGGCAGCGGAAGAGGCAACAATTCTGAAAGCAGTATAAGTCCAGAGAAAAAGCCTTCGGGAATTCTCAAAATTGAAGAGAGAACTTCCTTCAGCATTAGAGACCAAGTATTGTTTGCCAAAGTTTCTTCAGAAATGGTAAGTTTTTCATTAACACCTTGTGTAAAAGTCAGTAAGATATCGACAATGTCATTCTGAATTTTCTGCTCATCGCTATCTAAGCGGCCTGAGAGAGGAATGGAACACAGGAGCATGTGTAAAGAGACAAGGGCTGATGGAACACGCATGTCTTTGAATTCAAAAGATCCTCCTCTCAAGAGTTCTGTTAGCATTGTTTTAAGGAGAGTAAGTGTACAGCGGGCCATAGAAATAGTAGTAACTCTGTGAAGTGTAGTGCCCATGTTGACATGGAGTCGCCAAGGCTGAATAAGTACGCTGTTCAGCTTCTGCAAGACCCGGATGAAGGTGTCCATTCCCTCAGAAGAAAAGAGCTGAATAACTGCAAGATTCCATTTAAGGTCTTTCTGTTGACCTGTATGGAAAAGAAATAACATTTCCGTATGTCTGATTTCTCCTGGGCAATCACGGTTACACTTCAGACACGTTTAAGCAGAAGACTCAGAAAACTAATATTTCTATGTTAAGCAATACAAATAAATCAACTGTACCTTCTACCAGAGGCGGTGGACATGCAACATGGCAAAGAACACGAAGGGCAGTAGGAAGACCAACTCCATCTGGGGTCATCAAACTGTCAATATTCTTTTAGGGTAAAAAATAAAAAAAAAAACCCATATTACAAGGAAAAACTTTTTCAATAGGTATTTAGTATTCAAATTCTGTATTTAGTTACTGTAAGTATTCCACAAAACTTAAGTTCAATTATTCCACCCTTTGGAAAGAAGTCACAAATATGGCAGAAGTGAAAAAAAGGAGGGTCAACGTTGTGTTGTGTTTTTACGGGAAGCTAAAAGCTTTAAACCGCTGGATCTTTGCATTGTGTAGTTACCTTTCAATAAATATAATTGAGTGCAAGAACTGACACAAGCCGTAACCTTTAATAAAAACATCTCTTTTGGATAACGGCATATATTTTTACATACCATATGTTAATACACACCTAACATAAAATATCAAACCACAAAAGAGCACAACTAAAAAATAGCATCCAGCTGTAGCTTACTAACCTGTTTTATGTATTCAATGAGATTTGGAATACAATTTATTTCAAATCTAAGATTTTTCAAAGGTTCAAGCCACTTGCAGAGCTCTGGGGAAAAAAACAAACAGAGTTAATCAAGTAACTTCTCAGTGTGTTTATGAACATAAAACTTTTTTCAATAAAAACTTACATAACTTATAAATCAAGTACTAAGGCCAAGTGTAAAATTTGTGAGGCATATACTACAGCTCTAGCCAGATGAAAAGCATCAACCAAAATAAGACTTCAGAACAGGCACTACACCTCACATACATGGACAAAATTTGGCTCAAGTCACCCCAAATACTCAATTTTCATCTTATTATCTGCATTATTTGTAATTCAACACATTTTATAGAAGGCACTGAAGGTCCCACTGTCAGTTAAAGAAAAAGCCATCAAGACCAAGGACCAAAGCACACTCCCCTTAATGTACATAGCAAGTTATTACAAACTGAACACAAAACTGATTAAATGTCCAAATGGAGACAACCTCTGCACTCTGGAAGACCTTATAGATAAACAGTCTCTCTCTGCCCAGAAAAACATGAAGTCCCAGTATTTTAGGACAAGACATTTAAAGTTTTAAAACCTATTACTCCCGAAAATATTTAAAAGAACCTGAAGGTTCAAAGGTTGAATCGAATATGAATTGACACCTATTCTCAGACTGATTTAATGATTTGGTTTAATACACTAGTCCTGCTTCTCATGACAGCACAACTCTGGACACCATAGTTTCAATGTCCAAGCATCACAGTTGTACCCAGCAAGCTTTTTCCACATGACCTGGGCCTGATCCATGAGCAAACACAAGTCAGGGAACACAACAAGGTGCAGTTTGGAGATAAAAAGATTTAGTAACAAGGAAACGTGGACTATTCCATGCCAATTGGCCTAGGGGCCAGAAAACACTCCCAGGATTATTTACTAGTATAAAAAGACTCTATAAGACTACATCACTGAAGGGAACAACAAAGGTAAGAATCAGCTCGCCGACTGACTAGTTAGTCCATTTTTACTAAAATTTGGTCTCCTATTTTCAACATGGAAATAACTTCAAACTTCCCGTAATTATCCAAAATTCATGGTAGTTAATATTACTTGAAAAGTAATTTAACTATAAAGAATTTCCTATTTAACTCCCATTAACAGAAAAAAAAATAAATTACACATTATCTCAGTGACTCAACTAATCAGATGCAGCTGGAAAAGGAATTTCATTATATACATTATCCAAACCAGATGATTGTGAAGCACCAATTACACACACATAAAAGGTTTCTTCTATACATTCAAACAATTCAGTTGATAATGACACATACTGTACCTTGCAATTTGGTGTTATTTTCGTCTGCTTTACAAAGCTTCAGCAAAGGCGCCGAGTGCTGTTCTAGCATTTGGACATCACTGGAAGATTGAACCACCAGCAAAACAAGGATGCAGGCGTAATTATAAGCAACTGACTTCTTAGACTTTGAGTCTCTGAAATAACAATGAGGATTTTCTTTAGGCTCCAGCTAATAAGGCTGGGTAACTCTTACATTTTCATTCTTCGACCTCTAAAAATCTACCTACAGAATTTTTACCCCCACCAAGGACTGCCACATATAATTATCAATGAAAAATACCCAAACAATTTTCTCCTATGCTTTTTGAAAAGTGAAAGCTTTCCTTTACATTGACTTTATATTTATATCCGCACCCACAAAGGACGAGTCAAGCAGCACACAAATCTTTTTCCGTAACTTTTGCCTGTTTTACAAGTCTTGTTGTAAAAGCACAGCTCCCTGAAGTAGTAAAACTGCCTATCCAGAGAAAACAATGACTGTTTTTAACATGTGTAAGAACTTCAAGAACTGAGAGATTCCCACCCCAGAGAAGTGCATAGTGCCCAGTTTCCCCAGTCATATCTTTTGCTTGTTTCACAGTCAATTTTCATGCTTGAATGAAAACCGTCTACTTACTAATTATTCTCATATAGCCAAAGTCTGACCTGACAGACAAAGTCTACCTGTATCATAATACCTTTGTGGATGACCTATGCAGATTCTGGGTTTTATGTAATTGATTAAAAATGATAGGCCTGATTTTCTATTACATTCTCCTACTTAAAAGTTGTTTTGCTTTGCTTTTAAACAAAAACATGATCTAAAAGAATAAAATATTTTAAATTTACTTATTTTATAAAAGACTGATGCTTTTAAAATGTGAAACCCTAAAGGATATAAATAAGTGCACAAATTACCCTAAAGCTTCTTTGGAATAGTACTCCATTAAGGTAATAAGACTTTGGAGATTTTTCTCCAGACTGAATACATGAGCCACAGCAGATCTTCCTACAGGGTTAAATGTAATCAAGTAAAGGTTGTGCAGTGTTCCCAGCAGATCTGAATGGTCAGTCTCCTCACTGGCCGTGCACCGCTGAAAGTGGCAGAATAACTCTGAAATGCACTGTAATGTCTGTGTTGAATGCAGGAGCCACAGGGCAAAAGCGTCCTCGCTGGCACCGTCTGATTGGAGACCTTCGTCTTGATCTGGATCAGAAAACTGGCAAAGTGCTCTAATCAACAAGTTCGTTGCTTCGTACTCGGAAATAAAGAAAAGAAGACCCTTCTGTGACTGTGCCAGGAAGCGCAGTATGTCTCGAATAGCTTGAAGCACACCTGGATGTGCACCTGTCACTGGAATAGACAGTAGCAAAGTAATGCATTCCAAGAAATGGTGACTATGCAGATACCTGGAAAATAAAAAAAGTCAAAAGGGAAAATAATCAGTAATATTACAATCATCTGTCAACACTGCATAATAACATTATATAAAATTACATGCCTCCTAGCTCCAGTACTTGCTGCTTTGTAGAATAAGAAATAATAGCTAATTATGTTGTACAAAAAAATTTAATCTTACAGGAAATAAATCTCTAAATATAAAGTTCTGATTTCCAAAAAAACCCAAAAACCAGAACAAAAAACACCCTTATCTACAAACAAAATAATGCTTTATGTTTTATTAAATTTGCTGTATCAGAATCACTAATACATCTTTTAAATGTGCTAAGATATCAATCAACATAGGATATCTAAGAGGTGATTTGAAGCCTCTTTGCATGTAGATACTTATATTCCGCCATGACCTACACCGGTACTAGCAAGGAAACCTGTCAGCATTTAGAGAAATACTTTGTAGACACAAACTTGCTAACAGAGAAATAACCCTTTAAGTGGCTGAAGGCAGGCTGACCTCAGGTCCTCTGCCTGTGCTGTGAAACACTGAGCTACACTGACACACCTGCATGACTTCTAGCCAGGGCTGGCTTATATCTTGGCCGCAGGGCACACAGGCAGGGGTATTCCAGCCCTGTCTTACCCATAATGCACTGACATGTTCCAAGGTAACAAAGGGAAAACACTCCAGATCTATAACAATTTTCAAATACGCACTCGTACAGCACCTAGCACAGCTGGCCAGGATCTACAAATGCAACTGAAGTGCCAGCACCGGACCAGTAATAATAGGAGATTAACGTCCTGTTATATGCATACGAGGTTGACTGAAAGCCAACAAAGTTAACAGGTACATTAACTAACAAACTCTCTCAGACTTTGTAAGCACAATCCAGAATCCTCCAATAAAGTACAAAGTGAAACACCTAGAAAAATGTTCCGTCAGCAAGGTCATCCTGAAAAAACTAGCCGTACTAAGGTGGAAGAAATACGGTCTAGAAAGTGAGCTTGAAATTGCCGTACCTAAACAGCACAGGGTAAGGATCGTCCCTTTCCGGAGGGCCTGTAATCCGTGCTATGGTTGGGAAAGACTTCACAGGTGGCTGGATCATTGTATGAGGAGCAGTTTCCATCAAATGGAAGATTTCTTCGAGAAGACTAACAAGTTTTTCCATCTCCCCTTCACTTATATTAGAAGATTCCAAAAGATGATCCATGTCCATAGGAGCCTCCACGTCATTCTCATATTCTTGGTTGGTTCTTTCGAGTCCTGACATGTCCTGGTCCTGTTCTGGCTCCGTGTGATTAGGAAGAGAAGGAGTGTTCTCTGCTAACTGATCAACCACCTTTTTAATATCTGAGAGAATCTCATAGAAGTGGCATTTCTGGAGAATTGCAGAACCAGCAGTTACTACTCTCACAGTCTGATCTAACAATATGAGTTCCAGGAGTTTTTGATAACCACTTTTTTCATGCACATCTACGCCACCCCTTAGAAACATTTCCATTCCCTCAGTCATACTAATAACACTATCCAAAGCTTTAAAAGCATTAAGTTTAAGGGAGGATGACACATGATCCGCAAACAACAGTTCAAATAACACATTAATAACTCCTGCCTGCAAGAGTGCTGTTACTCCTTGAGTCCCACATTCTGCTAATGATGATACCAATTTTGTCCCAGCTTTGAGTTGTCGGACATTCAAAGCAATGGGCTGTTTGAGAGCTACCTGAAGGTTTAAAGCTTGCAGGGTCCAGTCTACCAGCTGGGTAATATAGTCTTGCTTTGTCTCTTTCACCTGCAGGTAGCTCAATCCTTTCACTATTAAGCTTGGAACTTCTTCTAATGCAGTGACCCACTTTGCCCCCCTTTCCTCTTGATATAATTCCAACAGTTCAGTTAATTTAACTGAGGCTTCCACTGCTCCTGAATTTTCTTTTTCTGGATCCTGGTCCTTTATTTTACCAACTTCATTTTCGAATACAGTCTTGTAAGGGCAGCTGAAGTACAAAAGAGGTCCAAGCTCCCTTTCAAAAGGCTCATATGTCACAGGAGGCACTGATGCCAGATCCTCAGGAGTATATTCAATATCGAAGCTTGGATACTTAAATGTTTCACGTTCCAGATCAGCAATTCCATCTTCATCACTTGAAATCTGCTCATATCCATCATCTCCTAAAAAGGAAGAGATTCAGTTATCGAATAAAATCAATTGCAGATAAACCAGTTCACAATTGCTGAGAATCTGCTCCAAATAACAAAGTAATAATTTAATACAAATACCACTGGTTAGAGAACAATCATACACTAAAATGCAGGAAGCTTTCTCTCTCCAGATACAAGCAAAAGCCCCAGTCAAGAGATTTTTTTTTATGCAGTAACAGAGACATTTAAAAGAATGAATAAGGCAAAAAGCTGAAGTAGGGTACAACTAGGTACTACAAGAATATTGTCCAATTTTCTTCCTATGATTGTATCTATCAAAACTTCTAGCCTGAAATTTTGCACAGGCATAAGTGGGAACTTCAAAATAAAAATAAAAGAATAAATATTCCACAGCAAAATAGTGTTCTCAAGAGATATAAGAACCATAAATGAGGCAGGCAATGGTGCAATGACCAAGGGGGAAAGATCCAGTTATTTTTGCACCTAGTCACCATAATGGTACTGCCATCAAAATTTCATAAACCTGATTTTTTTTTCCTTTAATTTTTTACAACTTCACTTACCTTCACCTTCTTCCTCCTCTTCACCCTCTTCTTCATCTTCGTCTTCATCTTCCTCTTCCTCTTCCTCATCAGCAATACTCTCTACTGTATGCCCATCATCATCATCATCATCATCCTCCTCCTCAACATCCACATCATCTTCATCTTCTCCTTCCTCTGGTTGATCTTCTTCCACTTCTCCATCATCAGAATACTGACTTTCTTGATGAATGGATGTTCGATCAGGAGAAATGGGCTCAAAGTAATCCTCCCTATGATCCACATCATCTTCTTTTTCCCCAACCACTAAAAATATACACAAAGTTTAAGAAATAAGAGCACTTCTCTGAAATACAATGACCAATAGTATGTTTTAGAATTTTGCATTACATATAGCAGATATACTGAAAAAGCATTTTGAAGAAAATCTTCAGGTGATTTGACTGAACATAAACAATCACTTAGTTCAGCAAGACTATAAAGAAACATGTAAACAGTTCTCGGCACTTTTAACCCATACAGAGACCAGAGAACTCAGCAGATGCTGCAGAAGGATGGAGAAGGGCAACAAACAGCAGAATCAACAGAATGTTCATATAGAATATAAACGGCATGTTCAAGCAGTACACTGGTCAACAGCTAATATTCTCAAATCTACTATTTAAATTGATACAATTTAACACAGCCAACGGATTTTCTTTCATATCCTTTTCCTAAAACTGAATCTGTCCAGCAGGAGTTACAGCAGACAGAAAACTTCATACTGTGCAGGAATTTTGCCTCCACTAAGCAGTGATGTGCAGCAGGCAAAACACAAACTGTTCGCATTCTACCTGACACTGGCATAGGTTCATCCTCATCATCATCAGGAGGAGGAGGGCCTGGAGGTGTCCTTGGTCCTCTAGGTTGTGGTCTTGGAGGGCTGCCATTGAATTGGTCTTCTTTTTCTCCATCAACTGTATTTATTAGGAAAATTAAAACTTGCATTTAATAGAATCACAGGAACACAAGCAGGAAATGTTAATTTTTCAGGGCACTACTTTTGACTAGGGAGCATCTTTATTTCCCAGCTGTTACTTAATCTGCTCTCTGCATCTGCAGTATGTGAGGCAGTTACCTGAAGTCACTTTTGATGTAAAACAAAAACTACATCAATAAGCAAGCTTATTAAATACCACTGATGTTTTTTTAATACAATACTGGGTTAAAATTAACATGGATAACTGCCACTTTTTGGCTTTGACACCATCAATAATGTAACTCTACCAACAATATCTGAGTTACTTTTAAATAGGTTACATTTTAATCAGCTGGTTTTTATAGTTAACAACTGTTTTTTACTACACGAAGTATTCAAAGTTTGCAGCTCGATCACTGTATCTTGAACAAGACAGTTCTAATTTTAAATCTAAAAGCAAAACTGAAGCAGAAACTTGCTCAGGGATTCTATTCATGGCCTTTCTAAAACCAATACAAGTAACCCACCCCTAAAAATGCATTAGACAAGAATCTACTTAAAACCATTAAAAAAAAAATCTACAAGAAAATACAAAACTAAAGGATAAAGACATAAAGCTTGAAATTGCCACTGAAATCTAAATTGTGAAGAAACTGGTGGTGAGTTATTTTTAAGATGGGATACTATAATGTTGATTTAAACAAAAAAAAACATGTTTTCTCACATGGCTTACCATGTTTGGGGTTTCTTTTCAAACCAGGCTGTTGCTGGGGAGGTGGTGGTGGAGGTGGTGGTGGTGGAGGTGACTCTCTCTCATGACTTATTACCCTGTCAACCGAGCCATATATTGCCAAAGTCAGACAGTTGTACCACCCTCTTAGAACCAATCCATCTGTGTTGACCTGGGTTTTTTAAAAAAGAAAAAGCACTTAAAAATAACACAAGATGATTTTAGAAAAGTTATTCTATTTTAGTATCATTGTATCAGTATCTGCATAAAAGCAAGAAAGGAGAAACAAACATTAAAGTATCTCTTCATCCCACCTTTTGAAAACTGAGAAAACTTTAAATATATCAATCATTACAACAAATAAATAATCTTTCTCTAAAAGCGTTCAATCTTTTATTGGCTAATCTACTACATCTATTAAGGAAAAAAAAAACACAAAACATTACTCTGGGTCACACAAACACTGATCTGAATGAAAGAAAGCAAAACAGAATTGAAAATCACAGGCTTAGCTGTGGCCTGCAGCCACAACTTCCTGATTCATCTTTGCTCATAAGTAGCAGATAGTTCTGTTGGTGATCTCCATAAGAACCGTCAAGCAATCAAACCTTCTACAATTCATGTCATTATAGATGCAGACTCTAAAGAAATGAGTACCTGAACTACAGACAGGTTTTAGAACAAGATCCTACACAGTAAATGCTTTACATAGTGCTAACACACCACACACAACCATATTTATACCCAATTGACAGGCATGTAGAAAAGGAGGTTTAAATCACATTGCATTACCTTTGCATTGGGTCTGAAAATAATTGAAGTGTTTTCATCATATTCAAGGCTGTTAAATAAAGCAAAGTTATTTTTCCATTAATATAAAACACGTCTACAGAAATGAAACACAGCAGTATGAAACATATAAGCCAATAATAAAACACTGAACAAATATATGCTCTTCAAAACAAGAGTGCAAAATCACTTATTTCTAAAAATAGTATTCATTAATATATATGGGCTCTGTAAGTTTAGAAAGAACAGAATCTTCTCTTAAGCATGAACCTCTATGCTCCCACATAAATTAGAGGAAAAGGGCAAGAACACAAACTAGCAAAAAAGCAGACTAAAAAAAACATGGGAGATACAAAGTTTCTGTTGTGTATTTTCTGCAGTAAAAAATTCTCAGGAAGAGAAGGTAGATAACGAAGTCATGCACAGATTTTGAAAGTACTTACCTCCCCAGCCTATCAAATACAGGGGCACTTGGCTTGCTGACATTGTTGAAAAACAAGTCCAGTTGAAATGTATGTGGGGATGTCTCTCTGGAAACAGAACAGAAGTAAAAATTAAATCCTTTGAGCTCCTTATCAGAATAAGTAGGACTAACAAGGGAAAAAAATTGTAATTATTTTTGGGAATTATTTAAAGACTATAAGTTCCGCAGACACATAAATGCATTTTACCTTTTTATATAGGAGGTTCTACTGAGATATACCAGTTCAAGAAAAAATGACAGGAAGGTGTTTCTAAATCAGACACCAAGTGCCTTCACTTACCCATAAGCCCTATTGTCAGGCAAACTTGTGTGAGCTCTCACTCCTGGAGGAATGACACGTACTTCATTTATGTAAACCACGCATGGAAAACGAACTACATCTATGTTGGTACTTTGCTACAAAACAAAGAATAAAGGAAGTCTAAGAAACGTAAACTAGAAAGAACATGATGTACTAATAATCTTTATTAAGCAAAGTAAGGTTGTAATCCCAAAAATTACAAAATTCAGTTATGCAAAATGTTAAACACTATTAAAGTAAAAGTTTTTTTTCTTCTGGCACTTCTCATATATTTAGCACTTTTTCATTGGAAGTGTTACATGTTTATTTACATCATTACTTCCCTTTATTTCCAAGAATATTTTAAACAGAAACAAGTGTTTTCTCTAACAGAATGCATGCTGATATGGGCAAAATCTGGAACTTAAATTCCTAGGAATTGACTACACAGTTCCCTTTTAATAAAACACATCAAGCTTATAAGCAAAGAAAAAAGAAAACGTGCTCTAACTTTAAACACTGTCAAATGTTACAGTTCAAGTATAATATTAGAAATAATAATGATCCTACAAAGGTTGTGCTAGACACGCAAAAATTCTGTACTATGCTTATTTCTCTAATTTTGTAACACCTGACAACCTTTCACAAACATCATTTTCATTTACAACACAGAAATAGCAAATATAAAGAACTGTTACTCTCAAGCAGTCCTAAAAGACTTTTGAGCAAACCAAGATGTAATCATGAAGTCACAGTGACTTACTCTGTAGCAGCCACCAAATCAATGCTGAAAGTCTCCACTCACTAGTTCACTGTATTAAGTCTGATTATATTTATACATCTCTATCATACACACACTCAGGAAACAGTAAACATAGATCAACTATACTGGATGGGAGTGTTGATCTGCTTGAAGGTAGGAGGCCCTACAGAGGGATCTGGGACAGGATGGATTGATGGGCTGAGGCCAATAGTATAAGGTTGAACAAGGCCAAGTGCCAGGTCCTGCACTTGGGTCACAACAACCCCATGCAGCACTACAGGCTTGGGGAAGAGTGGCTGGAGAACTGCCTGGCAGAAAAGAACCTGGATGTGTTGGTTGACAGCCAGCTGAACACAAGCCAGCAGTGTGTCCAGGTGGCCAAAAAGGCCAACAGCATCCTGGCTTGTACCGCATCAGAAATGGTGTGGCCAGCAGGACTAGGGAAGTGATTGTCCCCCAGTACTCAGCACCCCAAGTACTGTGCTTAGTTTTGGGGTCCTCACTACAAGAAAGACATTGAGGTGCTGCAGCATGTCCAGAGAAGGGCTATGAAGCTGGTGAGGGGTCTGGAGCACAAGTCTTAGGAGGAGAGGCTGAGGGAGCTGGGGTTGTTTAGGCTGCAGAAAACAAAGCTGAGGGGGAGACGACCTTATTGGTCACTACAACTCCCTGAAAGGAGGTTGTAGTGAGGTGGAGTCAGTCTCTTTTTCCCAGGTAATAGGACAAGAGAAGATGGCTTCAAGCTGTGCTGGGGAGGGGGTTTAGATTGGATATTAGGGACAATTCTTCACTGGAAGGGTTGTCAAGCTGCAAGGCCACCCAGAGAAGTGGTGGAGTCACCATCCCTGGAGGTATTTAAAAGACGGTGCCTAGGGACATGGTTTAGTGGTGGGTTTGGCAGTGTTAGTTAATGGTTGGACTTGATCTTAAAGGTCCCTTTTAACCTAGATGATTCTATATGTCCAACTGTAAGCATATTAACACTTTCTTCCACAGAAGCTCAGAATCATGTTTCTCATTGAATGTTTCCAATTAGCAAACTGGATTAGAAAAGACTGCACTAGTAAAAAAAAAAAAGCCCAAACAAACAACACTACAATTGATCTAAGTTTCTATCCAAAACAATTAAAAAAAATTTATCTGCAGTCAAAAGTCATATAATTTTTATCACAATCAGAATGCAAAAACCCCAAAATTACCAGCACAGGGCAAGAAAGAACTAAGATTTTTAGAAAGCTAATAAAGAAGGAAATGGACACAAGTAAAGTTTTTATTAAAAAGAATATTTAAGTGCATGCTTTGGGGCACATATTAGTGTCGCTCTATAAGAAATCTAGGCATATGTCCTTTAGCACACAGACACAATCTCTCGCCCCAAGGGCTGACATATTACAAGCAGGATGGTAGAAAAAAAGGAACCCTGCTATGACAGGGAGCATAGCTTTATTCACAGGAATGAGGTGACTGTAAGGAATGAGAGCTGTGGGAGCTCTTTGCTTTGCCTTTAAGAAAAGGTGTATGCATCATGTGGGAGACTCAGATTTCTGGAGGAAGAACTGCTTCTGAGCAGGCTGCACCCCCAGCAGCACTACCCAAAGAATGACCAATTCCTGCTTAAATGAGATGGGATTATGCTGTGACATCCATCCATCAGGATGGCAAGCAACCTAATCCACCTGCCTTCCAAAAAATTTTAAAAAAATAACTACATCAGAACTGCTCAACTTGTTAAACTGTGTAACTAAGGCAAATAAATAATTTCACTAGAAAACTCAGCAGTACTTTTCAAGAACTGCAAGTTCCAAGTCAAAACTCACGATCCATGTAGCTAAAGAACTAGTATAACAAAGACGGCTTTTCTGCAACACATAAAATATATTTTGATTTTTCATTTAATAAAAATTAAATACAACTCTGGTTTGGAAAACATCACTGGCGAGAATGAAAGTGCCAGAAAACATTATACTCATTTAAAAATGTTCAATAAGAGAACATAGTGTCCTGGAAGGGAACGGGAGTGGCTAGTGTTTCCTAACAAGGGGAACAGCAGTAGCTAGTGCTTCCTGCTCCCACTACTGTCTTAAATATTAGAATTAAAAATACATGCATGTCTTCCTGACCCTGGCAGCTAGAAAGGGCTCCAGAATAACTCCCCCTACATTTTTAATTGCAGCATCAGCTCAAGACACTTCATTTTCTTTCCCTAATGCCTGTCCACAAATGTAGTTGAGATACTCCATGATTCTATGACATTTTTCTCAGCTTATACTAGACTTTTCATTTTCCCCCAATGGTGTCCTTCTTTCTTCCTGAACAGCAAAACAGGCTCAGCCCTGCGCAACCCTGCTGCCAACACAAGCACCTTCAAAGATGCTCAGGATCCCAAGAACCTTGAAGTAGAACATTTGCACATTCTCCCACTGCTAAAACAAGCTGTAAATACTCGTTTTGTACATGATGCATGTAAGCTGCATAAATCTAAGGGAATGTCTCACATATGCACCAATATCCCTTCTCCTCATTAGCTATTAAAAAACATTAAGTATCTCACAAGTGGCCGAGTATGATTTCCTCCCTTGTCCACGTCTCGAATGAATTTTGTCAATTTCGTTTCCTGGCCTCTCCTCTCTTCCCCATTACCTCTAAATCTTCACCCCTGCTCCATCGCCGTACCCTCCCTCAGCCCACCGGGCCGCCAGGACAGCGCTGAGCTGGGCGCACTGTGAGGCCCGACGCCGCGCCCCGACCAAGCCTTCCGCGGTACGGCGGGGAAGGTGTGGAGAACCCCTCCTCGGCGGGCACCTGGCCGGGGCCTGTCCCCTCCCGCCCGGCCACCCGCTGAGGCAAAGGCCGCTGCCGGGGCCTACCCCTGCCCCGCTCGCCCCGCTCCGCAGCTCGGAGAGGCAGCAAGAAGAAAGATGAGGGGAAGCGGCAGCCCCTCCAAAGCCCCCCACCGCGTTACCTCCGCGCTGGGGTGCTTGAACGTATCTAAAAACAGCAGCTCAGTTGCCGTGTCCACCGCCATCTTAGCGCGCCCGAAGGGGAAGGGCTTCCGGGCGCCGGCGCGAGCGCTTCCGGAGCGCCGCCGTGCGTGCTGGGGAGGCGGGGCGGTGGCGCGAGGCGGCAGTGCGGTCGCGCGGTGATTGTTGTCTCCCCCCCTCCTTCCGCGCTGTGAGGGGAGGCAGAACCGGGGCCGGCGGGCGAGGTCCCTGGGGCTCCGTGGGGGAGGCCGGGTGGAGTTTTCCCCCTCAGCCGCGGGCTGCCCGCCGGAGGCAGCGGAAGGAGAAACGCGGATCGGTGGGCGGCGGGAACGGGGTCGCTGCAGGTTGAGGTTGTGAGGGGCGCCCCCCATCTCCAGGGACCCAGCTCGGTGGGCATTGCCGTGCACTTGGCTGTGTGCCGCTGGGGTCTGCGCCGCGCCTTGCTTCCGCTTGGTTTCGCACGATTTAGCTGTGACTCAGCACTGGCTAAATTCATTCCTGCTTGAGAAATTTCCTTTGCAGCCTTTCCACGTTTAAAACTAACCCTTTTCAGATGTAAGAAACTGTCGCTTCTCTCAGGTACAAGTAGAACAATTCCTTGCTACCTTTCTGCAGCTCCTGATGTTCGTCCTTAGCATCCAATGCACTTCCGCAACTGCAACTAAGTTGTACGCTCATTAAGAGTCACCATGAAGACAAAGTCAGCCCGTGGCCGGGAAAATGATGTGGAATTCATCTTATGCAAGTGGCATGTGGTTATACACGTTTTGTGTACAAGCTCTACATCTGTAACAGCAAAACTGTGCCTTGTGCCTTTAGAGGAAGTCTGGAAAAGGATGTAACACCTCTGAACTGCCAGCTGGAGCCTCAGCCACATACATGTGCTTTCCTTAATGGTGATAATTATAACTTAGCTGCATCTTGTTTCTGGAACAGCTTCTTAATGAAATAAGCTGTTTTATATGCACACCAGGAATTGGCAAGTCCCCTTTTTGTTTCAGTAGCTAAGCTTGCTGCTCTCTCAGCGCTCCAGAGTTTCATTCGCCCCAGGAGTGGCAGTCCTCTAGGTTGGACTTTAAGAGAAAACGTTGCATCAGTTTAAACAAGGGTGTGGTTCAGTATATCCATTTCCAGTGGTGAAACTAGTTCAGGAAGTTCCTGTCCCCACACCGTGTGTTGGGGAGCTGAGCGTGAAGTTCCACAACCAGTTTTATTGGCACACCTGAAGAGGTGTTTCGTGGCAGTGCAGGCACAATCATTGACTGGTATTGCTTCTGAATCCACTGAAAACACGGTACTGCCTCTCCATACTATTTCAACAGATGTAGTTAAAATACTGCAAATCCCATCACAGAAACATTCAGAATTTGAGAATGATGGGAGATTTGCCCATTCTTGTTCTTGCCCCAAGCTGGGACCCTGTCTCATCCTGATGGATAAACAGATCTAAACTCATGTAGTTGAATATATTTTTTAATGTAGAAAACAAACAAAAAAAACCCCTTTATATGTATTTTGCTGAAGTATCACAATACTTTACAGCTGTTAGTGACACTTGCCATGGCTTATTTTAGTTATGTTTATGGGCTTTTTGAAGACTTCTATGCGAAAGCAGCTTTGCAGATCTACTCCAAACATGGACATGGTTGCATGTGACATTGTGCCAGAAGAATACATTCCCAATCAGATGGCTTCTCTCCTGGGACAGCCCAGAACAGTATCGCAACCAGATCAATGAGTGAGAGCAGTTTCAGCAACTAGCAGGGGAATTCCAGCCCTGTGCTTTTTATCTGCGATGTCTCCTTTGCTTCTGGTGGCAGCTACAGCTCGGGATGTGAGAAGAATCAGCTCGGCAGGATTAAAGTCAGATGGCTCTGTAGGCAGCATTACCAATTTCAGCACACGGCTGGGCTTACAAGTTCGTGGAGTTTCTTTGCTGTGAGGTAAAGCAGAAGTGTTTGGATGTCACACCCAGTTGCACGATTTCAGGGAACATTTTAGGTGTGAGTAGAGATACATTGTGACTGACAAAAGTGGAGAAAGAATTATGCTAACAGCAGCAATGATTTTACAGAGATTTTAAAAAACCCAAAAACAAAACAAAACAAAAAAACCCCAAACAGTTCGTGATAATGATTAACACATTCCAACAAAAATGACACAACTCTGCTGATTCTCCCATTCCAGTTGTAAAAAGTTGATATTCTGAAAGAAAACATGAACACTGATGGGGAAGAGTGATGCAAGTGGGAGACCTAACAGAGACCAAAGGTCTGGGCAGGAAAAGCTAACAGCATTACAGGTGATGTTGGGGTGAATTGAAGGCCCTCCTGTAGAAGAATAAAGCAGGGTGGGAGACACAGAACTCACAGGGTTGTGGGAAAACCTAAAGACTGCGGCATGTGCAAAGTCATAGGTTTGTACAAAATAAACTGGGAGGAAGGGGGTCAATGGGTGAGAGGAAGAAGCTTCAGGAACATTGGAGAAATAAATAAGAGGGTACGTATGTCTGTTGCCTTTTTCAAAGGGTGGTTTTAAGACCAGCTCCTTGGTGTCATGGCAAGTATGAGTAGTTTCAGAAATGTGCTGAAACACAAAGTGGCACAAAAGGACATGTGGGAAACCAGAACGTAATATATAACGGACAAAGAAACAGTTACACTGAGATTGGCAAAGGGGCTAGAAATTAGACAGGCAGACAGCAGGCAGGAGACAAAAGGAATATCAGAGGAGAGAAATACAGTAACAAGGTGCTGGGAGGAGCCTTGAGAGGTCGTGGTGCCCCAATGTGCCCTAGTACATTCCTGTAGGTAGTAACACTGATGTCATCCGGAAAGTGACACTTCACGCAAACACTGTGCTTAACCAGGCCTGGGGATAACGAACAGCCAGGGAGAAGCAGCTGGAACAGGCGTACACAAATGTATGGGCAACACAACACAGGAACCTGAATGACTGGTGCATGTTGTCAGACCAGATACTGGAAACATTAAAGAAAGAGGGCGTAATGGGAACTGTGACTGGAAAACAGGAATTTTAGGGAATGTGTTACCCGAGAAAGAGAAAAATAAAAGCAATGCCATTACAGGAGCAATTAGCAGTGAGTGGCTTCCACAATAACAAAAAAAAAAATCAGACTCAGATAAAAGGGGCACAATTAGCTTGGGTGTTTCATAGAATCAGAATGGTTTGGGTTAGAAGGGACCTTAAAGATCATTGAGTTCCAACCCTGCTGACATGGGCAAGGACACCTCCCACTGGACTCCCAGCACCAGATTCACATGACCAATTTCAGCTACCACTTTTAAAAACTGTAGGAATTCATTTGCCATCTTTACCCACTCAACTTGCAGTATCTCCTATCAGTGAATGCCATTTTAGAAATCTTACACCAAAAAGGGAGAAAATTACTCCAGATAACTTCAATCACGCCTAGGCTGCCTATTGAAGCACATAAACTCTTGAGCAGGGGTTTGGTGGCAGTCCCTGCAAGGAGACCCACACAGCACCAAACTGCAGCAGGGCAGGAAGAAGGTGCCGGGCACCCTGGACTAGTCAGTAGCTAGCGGGGTCACCAGCACTTGTGAAACACATCCTTCCCCTTCCTGACTGTCCTAGCGTGAGCAACACAGGATTAATTTCTCTTTCAGTAATTTTATTTTGTGGCAAACTGCATTTTTAGAAGACTCCGGTGTCTGAATTTGTGAAAATATTTACTTTATAGACAGCTATGGGATGTGGGTTTCAAGGTCTCAGTGTTTTTGTGCCTTGGCAGGTGCAAGGACAAGGAGGAGTGAGACACAGGCACTTGGCATTATTTCATACCATGAACATCACATTCAATATCAATTAGAAAGTTTGCTGAGGAGTTTCTCCTCTTCTGTGATGGCTGCGATTCTGAGAACTTCTTGCCCTGGTGCTGGAACCCTGAGCCCTTCCATTCCGCCCAAAAGCCCCGGCACTCAGTGTCTGACATTTGCTGTCCCCTGCTGGGATTGCACAGCTTCCTGCTGATAGAATTGGCTGAGTATTATCTTTGTGTGTTTTGTACTGGTATCAGGATCAATATTTGTTCTTCACTATTATTCATGTTAATTATTTAATCTTATTCTATTAAATCTGTTTATATTTCGGCCCTCAGGTTTCCTTGGTTTTTCCTGATTCCCCTTCCCAGGTGGGGAGGGCTCATCAGGTGAGAGAATAATTGTCTATACGACAATACATTGTTGTGGGTTCTTCAAACCATAACGCTGTCAAACCAACAAAAATGTGTGTGTTAACAGAAGAAGGTGCAAGCTGTGAACCTGCACCAGCAGAAGGAACAGTAATGAAGAAAAGCATGATGTGCACCATCATCTGAGTAAAAGTTTAGAGAAGCATCATCACGATGAAGTTGGAAATACTCAACCAGGGTGTTAAAGAGCTTGGTTTACTACAGGATTTCCTTGGGGGGAGTTAGTGTTACTTGTTTGCCCACCTTTTCAGATATTTGTCGTGAAAAAAAAAAGAAAAATCCGTTTTTTAGCAATACTCATTTAAAACGTAGATTTCACAGAGAAGCAATGATCACCAGCAGGGAGGTTGTTCTCACACGGACCACAGCGCATCGAGGGAAGGCTGACGCGACAGCCATACCTGCCAGCCCTTAACACGGGACTAGACCAGGAGCTGCCATGCTGGTACCTGGAACACGGCACAGGACAAAGCACCACCGCCGGCTGCCTGCTCGGCTCTACCGGCAATAGCTGTTCCCGGCGGATCCCTCCGCCGCACGGCTCGGCCGCTGCGGCCCCCGACGGCAGCGCTCGTTCCGCTCCGAGAGCGCAGGCCGGGCGGTGTGAATGGCTGCACTTCCCTTCCGCCCGGGCGGGCGCCGGGCAGACCTACCCTCCACATGTCCCGGCAAAAGCGGGCGCTCCCTCTGCCGCCCCGTCGGTGAGGAGCCGCGCCTTCCCGAGCAGCGCGCGCCGTCGGTGCGAGCCGCAGCCCGGCAGCGTCCGTCGCGGTGCAGGGTCCTCGGAGGCCCGGAGCGGCTCCGGACAGCCCGGCCACCGCCGCCCACCTGCACCCCACCCCCGTAATCACGGCCCCCCACTCCGCTAAACATCTCCCGTCTGCAATCACAACCCCCCACTCCGCCAACCACCCTCCGTTGCCACATCCCGACGGCGAGGCCAATGGGCGGAAGGCGCCAATAGGCGGGCGGCGCCAGGTGTGTGCTACCTGCCCCACGTGGGGTGGGGTGGGGC